>JAQBSW010000858.1:0-164230 GCA_029291075.1 Eudiplozoon nipponicum | reverse complement strand
CGATCAAGGCCAGAGTGTATAGATTTACTGGAGTAACAGATGTTCAGAAATTGTTGTAATTTTCAATTTCGGTGAACTATAGCATAAACTGATATCCATCATGTTGGTACCATGTTCCGACTCGGAAACCATAGTGTTAGTACCATTTACCTTTTCGGTACAATAATGTTGATATCGGTTACTAACACAAAAGCCATAGTGTTAGTATCCGTTACAGACTCGGTATATATATTATATAGTGTGAGTTAGCATTGAAGTCGCATTGTCGTTGACTTTAGATTATGTTAGCTTCACTATTACAGGTTTACACATTCGTCTAGGAGATTGTTCCGTCCTATTATTCCACATACTTCTACCGAATATATAGTGGTTAAAGGGCGTAATACCGGCTCCTACTGATGAGTCGCCAGTAAGCACGAAACGAATGTGCATGAGATTATACTTTCCGTTCATGCTGCCTTTGGTTTATCCTCTGGTCACAACTGAACTAATTTGTTGCTAGGTTCGCAACACCTAATACATACTTGCATATATATTAGTTCTTCGCAACAAACAGTATTTAACTGTAATATATTGAATTGAATGATGTCATGCTTACCGCGAAATGTGATAACTGATATCGATCAAGGCCAGAGTGTATGGATTTACTGGAGTAACAGGTGTTCGGAAATTGTTGTAATTCTCAATTTCGGTGAACTTTAGCATAAACTGATATCCATCAGGTTGGTATCATGTACCGACTCGGAAACCATAGTGTTAGTACCATGTACCTTTTCGGTACAATAATGTTGGTATCGGTTACTAACACAATAGCCATAGTGTTAGTATCCTTTACAGACTCGGTATATATATTATATAGTGTGAGTTAGCGTTGAAGTCGCATTGTCGTACACTTTATACGATGTTAGCTTCACTATTGCAGGTTTACACATTCGTCTAGGAGATTGTACCGTCCTATTATTCCACATTCTTCGACCAAATATATAGTGGTTAAAGGGCGTAATACCGGCTCCTACTGATGAGTCGCCAGTAAGCACGAAACGAATGTGCATGAGATTATACTTTCCGTTCATGCTGCCTTTGGTTTATCCTTCTGGTCACAACTGAACTAATTTGTTACTAGGTTCACAACACCTAATACATACTTGGAATGGGTCAGTTGTTTATATCAAGATCGCAAACTTGATTACAATAATTGTTATCACCGCCCGCACAACCAATGTTCGTTTAATTTTAAAAATGTTCATTTTAATGGTAATGCCCCATGAAGTGTGGTGTCTGTTCAGTAATGACAGATTGGGCATGGTTAGTTGGAACTTTGGGTCTAAATGGATGCCATATGCGCTCCACCTAAAGGAAAAATAGACTAACCAAGTTACATTAATTAGTATATAACTGAAAATTGTGTGTCGTGTAGTGTGCGGCAGGGTGGCTTAGTGGTTAGAGAACCAGATTCCGAAGCAGACGTGCCCAGGTTCGAGCCCTGTTCGCGGCAAATTCTGGCCAGTACGTGATGAGTTCCCAATAAGGACGAAACTGGTCTACTGGATGAATTGCCTTTTCTACACTACACAATTCTTAGTTTATACTGGCATATGTAAGTAATTAATGGGTTAGGTGCTTATATCAAGATCGCAAACTTGATTATAATAACACTTCTATATTCTTGTTTGCTGAGAATTAACATTTGTGCAATTAGCGTTTGCGATCGCATACAAATTAGTTCAACTAGGACAAGTAGAATATATACTAAATTGTATAGTACCAACGCAATAGATTTCAAGGTATGTTAAATTACACCGGTGCATATACATTAATTCTCCGCAACAAACAATATCAAACAGAAGAGAATTTTCGAAAAGGTTGAACACATTTTCTGAAAATCAAACCTTGAATTCAGGTTAATTTCCTTGATTTTCAATGCGAAAATTAGAGAAACGTACGCACAGCATAAGTTGCCATTTGTAACAAACTTAAACCTTGCTGCAAACAGTTAATGTTCGTGACTGCATAGAAATTGTGCAGCCGATATTTCCAGTCAAGTTCAATGTATGCGAGACTGCTAGAGGTAAGAGCCGAATATCTAAATTTGATTTCCATATATTCAATGCGGTTTGATCCTCGATAGTCAGTTTGCCGTCGTACTCTGATGATGATCATGGAAGGTCGAAACGCGTCAGTGCGTTGCGGCTGGCGGTAGTTTTGTTATGTTGTTCGACGACTGGTTAAATACAATGGGATTGGTGTTTACTTCAAGCTCGCAAACTTGATTTAAAGAATTATTACCACCACCCGCGCAAGCAATTATTGTTTAAACTTAAACCTGTGCCACATAAGCAAAAGTGACTTCAACTTCACTTATATTGATGTAAATATGTTTTAATTAAATTTAACTTAATACTTTTATTTGTCTATACGCGCATACACATATGTGACGTGCGCCCATCTAACTATATGGTAATAACTGTTATTTAACGAGCCAGTTCGAAGTTTAACTCGAGTGGATTGAGTGAAATTTCACACTTGCACGGTTCGTCTGTTCATTTGTTAAATTTTTATCGCACCCGGGTATGAAGTTTTTAATGGCGTATTTGATTTAATGGGTTCCTCACCCAATTTGAGAGTAACATCAATGGCGTCATTTCATATAAAACAACTACTCTAATGCCTGTAAAGAGTAAATTAAGAGTCAGCCAATCGAGTTTCCTTTAGTTGGTAGTGCATAGCAATTATGTATATGCACACGTGCCAGACACGCACATATCTAACGAAAGGTAAGTAAGAAGGACACTTTATATGGCTAAAGTACATATCGCACTTGCAACGCTAGCTTTTTTTCTAAGACTTGTGGTCTAAAGTGGATCAAGGAGGGGTTCTGATAATAGAATCCGAACTACTTCCAACGAACAGAACACCTGGAATTCAACACGGGTCAAGTAATAAGCAAAACAAGTTCGGACATTCTTTAAATCAAGTTTGCGAGTTTCAGGTAGACACCAATCCCATTGGATTAAAACAGTCGTCGTAGCACACTGACGCGCATCGACCTTCCATGATCATCACCAGGGTACGACGGAAAACTTGACTGGCTTGAGGAATCAAACCACCATTCATATATCTATATATATATATATATATATATATATATATATATATATATATTTATGGAAAGCAAATAATATGGTTAAAGTGCATATCTCACTTGCTTCGCTAACTTGATTCTAAGACTTGTGCTGTACAGTGGACTGAGGACAAAGTCCGGTAGTGGAATCCGAAATATTCCAAACATGCAAGTGTGGCTGGGCGCGTACCTTAGCATATGATTTTCCCGCTTCATGGTTCTTGTTGTGTAATGTATTCAATTAATCCAATATAAGCCACCCTCTTCCTTTCTTTAAATGAAGTTTGCGACATTGAGATAAACACTAATCTAACCGTATGTGACCAGTCACACAACATAGAAAACTACCGTTAATCAAAGTTTTGACGCGTTTCGACTTTCCATGGTCATTATCTGAGTATAGCGGAAAACTGACTAACGAGTATCAAAACACAATTGATATATAATGTGAGGAAAATTAGATCTGCGTCTCTAATGGCAGTTAGTTCCGCTTACATTGTTCTTGACAGATAATGTTGTAAATACATTTTAGTGCATAAATATTTATGTTCGCATCTAGGTCATACAAACTGTGAACTATTTATAAAGGTACAATTCTGATCTTCTACTATCAAACCTTTTGAATGCCATTCAAGTGTTAGTTGTGCGTGAACAGAATTTAGTTACCTCGCCAAGCACGAATCTAATCGAAATAAAATATTGCTACAGACGTTGAAAATGACTTCTATTCAAGTCCAACTTTCTTTTAATAGTCATAAATGGTACCAAGAAAAAACACCTGACTTAAACGAATATGCCTCATGATGTGCAACATTTAGTTTACCTCCATTAAGCGAAGTGATCCATCATTTTTAAATCTTTAAATCTTGGTAATGGTCATGTTTTCTTTATTTGGTAAGGCATTTCAATAGAATATGGATGACAGTCAGGTAAGTTGCATTGGCCAGTTTGCTAATTAAAACAAAAGTAACTAAACTAAATAATGTTAGAACAATTCATATAAAACACAATAATTTTGATAAAACTCAGTGTATCTCATTTTCTGTCGACATATAGTGCAATTCCTGGCGTCATGTCAGAATATGTAATTACGCGTAGAACTAACTCATGTGAATGAAAATGCATTTTCATAGAACGAAATAATTCGACAGGGTAAAACTAAAGCAACTGCTTTTAAGCCACAGATCATTAAATGCTGCGGAAAGCGACTATAGTCAACCAATTTGTTTGCCATCAAAGTTAGCGGAAACTACTCATTCATTTTATAAAGCTCACATTAGGTGGAAGCGATCTGACTCCTTCTAAAAGATTACAGCAACGCTTCCAATTTATGGAACTTTGTCCAACTGGAACTCCATACCGTATGAAAGCCTAAACAGTATGGATTAGGTAACCGTCTACAAGATACAGTGTAGTACATTGTTTCAGAAGATTTATTTTATCAACCAAGTTAAAAATATCAATAAACATAGTTTTACTATCGAACTTATTGATAGATGTAGCACATTGAAATATTTTCTCACATATAGAGCAGATTCATCATTCCTTTAAATAAACGCTAAGCAGTCTTTCTACGGAATCAATTTTTTCTCACATTGATATTTATATAGTATAATGACTAGGATAACGTTCGAGATTAACAAACAACGTATTTTCAGCTGATAGACAACAATATTCTTGGCACAGTCCAGTCACATGGCACTTAAATTAAACAAATATTTCTTGATACAGAACTACATTTCGATAAAATAGTTAATAGAGTAGCTTGAAAGGGAAATTAAACAAGAGTTTAATCTAACGAAAAAGATGGGCAAAATGTTTTGTGCGAAATTCTTCGTACGAATTGTGGTGCTTAGTTACGATTTAAAGTGCTATAGCGAATGGAACGTAAAAAATGTGTTGTAATCTCAAAAACAGCACTCGCCTCGATTGATTTTGCGCTCAAGATTCGGGAATTTGTCGAGTTTGGATCCAATTGCAAAAGCAAATATAAAGGAAGGTGTTCAATATTTTTTTAAATTTTACACCAAATTAAAAGGAAAATAATAAAGGTGAAAACAGTTGATTAATAATGAGTTAGTGAAATATCCATAAAACAAACTGCTTTTGTTTCATGCCGAATATACTTCCGATATTATTTTTATGGTTAAATGAGAATTTAGAGATTCTTATCGTTCAACTAATCTTGGTAGGTAGAATTAAAAATGCAAAAATGGGGCAAAATCAACGAAAATAGGCATTTGACACGAGGAATAACAATAGCTGCAGCACGTGTCACATCATACAAACTAATCAATTTCAAATAACTTGCCACAAAAGATGCTTCGGAAGTTTTAGATAAAACAGGTAAAATTGCTCTAGAAGTCACAGAATGTTTCTGCAAAATGAATACAGGACGCCGTAAACATCGAGCGAGAATTGTTTAATTATCGAAACATTTTCCTCAATTAATAATATATATATATATATATATATATATATATATATATATTAATTTTAGGTATAAATTAAGTATTGAATCGGTTAAAATAGTGCAAATATTCTACTAGACCGGTTCCATTCTTATTTGTCACTAATAAAATTCTTTCCGGAACTGTCGCAGCCAGGATCAGAACCAGGATTCATTTGACTTAAAGTCTTGCAGGTCATCCTCTACGCAACCATGGCCAGGAATTACATGCAATTTTCAGTCATTTACCCACTTATGCTATTAGATTTATTGCTCCTTCAGGTGGATCCTGATTTTACCACTTTCGCCCTAAAGTGCCAATTTGCCTTTCCTGATGTTGCATTATAAGTCAGACACCAGTTCAACTGTGGTCGTGATATTGAAGAAAAGTATAACGACAGGATTTGCTTATCAACGTAGACTCTGATCCAAATCGCGGCTTCGGCAATTCGGCTAGCAACTTAATGAGTGCCCGATAGTGACGTAACCAGGCTAGTTAATAGACTGCATTTGCTATTTGATTCAACGGATAATTAATATCAACAACAAATACACAATCAGAAACCCCACCATATCTCAATTAAATATATTATATATATATATATATATATATATATATATATATATATATATATATATATATATTTATATACTATATATAAACTTATTTTATAAAATCCGGATCAATATATGCTCATTTTTAATTACATGTGCATTGTTAGTATAAAATTAACGCTGACAAATGCCATCTGTCTAGTAGACTCTTGCTCCATATATTTATCTCAGCGACACATAAGTATCCGCAATTGCAACAGGCAGAAATCAAACCCCATTCTTTTTGGCATATCATAAAAATACACATTTCCTTTTCCAAAGGAACCGGAAATTGCATGCATTTTTCAGTTGTACATAAACATTCTGTTTACCAAATTTAACTCAGGTAGGCGAACAAGTAATCCCATTGATAAAATTGGAAGCTTGACCCACTTGTGCGATCAGAGTTCACAAAATAAAATGGATAAAGTTTAGCAGGTCTATTGACCAAATATTATTTGATACGATAGTGAAAATGTTATATAACCCAAAGGTCCACCGGCAAAATTGACGCGTTGTGTTTATGTTACGCAATCCGTCATGCTTCCAATTACTGTCAACCGCAATACTGGCTACTGCAAATGAGGTGCCCAACACGCATTTAATGGTAAATTTACTACACCATTATGTAGATACCACTTTAGAATTCAGTATTAAGGACATATGTTGCTTTGGCATAAAGCAAGCAAATGTGCCTTGGTTCAAAAAACTTTTGCTAAGTTTTTCTTCACATTAAATGGAATTCATATGGTTATTCTGACAGGCAGTGGAAAACAGTTAAGTCTCCAAGGTTTTCCAAAGGTAATAAACTCCCAATAAATTTGTCTAAAAGATCAATGTTAATAAAAGCCTTCTGACAAACTGTGACAGTTTGGGGATTTAACAGACTGCACACCATATTTTCATAGAAAATAGTTGGAAGAAATTATCGTTGGTGGTAACAGCCTTAGATGTGAGCAAAACGTTGCCAAAATTAACCGTTTTGTCTTTTTTATTGTTAGACGACGTTTAAAATGGGACGAATGACTTAAAAGTAGGCTATCCGTCTGTGTTTCAAACAAAGGAAAAGTTGGCCAGTTTCAAATGAAAGAATACAAACTTTGTTTCATTTGGCTTTTATTCTACAGGATCCATGTTTTATACTAAATCAATTTATTCAGTAATTAATTTATCAATAGTAGACGAATCATCTAGCTGAAACGCCAGAAGAAATAGCCCAACCAATACATCAATTGGTATTCATTCGCTTTAACCACTTAAGTCATTTTCAATAAGTGACGAGTTTAAGTCTAAACAGCAGTCTGCCTGTAAATGATGCAAATAAAATAGAATGTCTATCAGAGAACCGCGTATTTTCTCGTCGTATAGTGTAATTGTGAATCAAACCATAAAAGAATTCGGCTATGGACATTTTGTACAAAATGAAGATGCTGACGAAGCCCTCTGGGGAAATATTGACAGTAATTATCTAACCATATACTCCAAAATGTCCTATTGATAAAGGTAATCTTCTCTCTTTAAATTAGTTGCGACCTTAAAGAAAAATCAACTGTAAAAGCAACAGTATCTACAGTAAACATACAAGTAGCACACAGAGTTATATTCATCATGAATAACCTATATTCCAACAAAATTTTAATGTATAATGTATACGTTAAAATACAAATTCGTCTGAAACCTAAAAATAGTTCGGCTAAAGCAAAGAACTTCGAATTACAAGTCTTCGTGGTGTTATTTCCATGAACCAAATCTGTTAGATCAGTTTTATTTGTCTAGTATAAAATAAGTTATTTACACATCGAAAACGTAAACATTCCGTAAACTAATTATTCAATTTCAATACGACAATACGCTACGAGTAACTACTCATAAAAGTGAACATGTTTGTTGAATATCTATCTGATGAAAAATACCCGCTGCATTCTTTTTAATAGAAATAAATTCAAGAATAGGCAAAAGCAAAGGTTCATCGTCTTACTAATGATTTTTAACTGTTAGATACTGCTTGTGGCGGAAGACTAATGGATATATGCAAGTATGTATTAGGTGTTGCGAACCTAGTTAAAAATTAGTTCAGTTGTGACCAGAAGGATAAACCAAAGGCAGCATGAACAGAAAGTATAATCTCGTGCACATTCGTTTCGTGCTTACTGGCGACTCATCAGTGGGAGCATATATTACGCACTTTACACAATATATATTTTGGTGAGTAATGTGGAGAAATAGAACGATCCAATCTCTTATAAAAACGTTTAGACCTGCATTAATGAAGCTAACTTCATATAAAGTCTTCGAAATGCGACTTCAAATCAAACTCACTATATATAATATATATACCAAGCCTTTAAAAGCTATTGTGTCATTACCTGATACCAACACTATGGTTGTCGAAAAGGTGCATTGTATTAACACAATGGATTTCAGTGTATGATAAATTTTACCATATCCATATCAGTTATCATATTTCGCGATATTCATGACATTATTCAAATAAATATATAATCGATACTGCTTGTGACGGAGAACTAATATATATCAAATTGTGTATTAGGTGGTGCGCATCTAGTAAAAAATTAGTTCAAATATGACCAAAAGGATAAACCGCAATACAGAATCAACGGAAAGTATAGCCTTGCGCTTATTCGTTTCGACAGAATGCAGGAAACGATGTGCACATGAGATTATAACTTCCGTTCATGCTGTCTTTGGTTTATCCTTCTGGTCATATTTGGAATAATGATTTTTAAGTTGTTCTAACTAATTCAACTAAGACGTACATCAAGAATATTTTGTGTAATAGAAAAATTTGTGAAACCCTTTCCACCACGCTTTCCACAAAATAGGACGTGTTCATTCAAACGTGTCACCAATATTCTCCATTTTCGTCAGAATTGAAATGCACTAAAGACACAATTCCATTTGCTGATGACATTTCCGATCAATTGCATAGCTTTATTATACATGTCACATGATTTCTGAAACTGTGTTCTATGCGCTATTGATAGAAACTTATTTGTGGTGTATCTAAGTTGTATTGCAAAACACAGTCTGTGTCGACGACATCGCATCAATCTCTCCTTATTTTATTTTAAACTAAAAATAATTTTTATCGATCGTGCGTCAAACAACTATGTTTACTAAAATTTTGGTCACGATCTGGTTAATAATTATTTATTAAATTAGGTAAAATCAATTTTCTATAGAGGTATAATATGTGTAATTAAAATTGCATTTCAGGTGTTATCTTCTAATTATTGCCCTTTGTGAAACCTTTGTTATTAGAAATCGTGCTTTCTGTTGAAGTAGGTATTTAAAACCGTGACAAACATATCCTGGTAAATTCAGCACACCTAGATGTTTCTGAAAATCCGCATGTAGTTACTGGACTCTTGGTTGACTAATTGCCAACAATTAGTAGTTGCCCTAAACTAGAAAGGTATTCTAGAAGATTGAAAAAGAAAAAGTCAACGTAGAAATCATGTGAAGATAGAGAACAACCAATCACTTGCGTGTTTCCCCTCCAGTTCAAGCCTAATGTCCGTGCATGCTTTTTCTGCTTGCATAAATCTGGCTTCAATTGGTTAATCCATAAAGCTTCGTATGTGGCTAACGCACTTCTGCTATTGCATATAGTAATTATCTTAAATGCTACGTCTGGAGAACATACGCGCGAAGTTTCCACAATATGCTGTGTATCTGCATACGTGTATTCACCATTTGATTTTATTTGAGTAATTAACAGTCCGGTCAATCGGCCTACGTAAGTTGATCTGAAACTACTTTACTTACATAGGTTAATTATGCCAATGTAAGCGAATTTTAGTGGTAAATTAAACCAATAAAATTGAAATGTTTTCCAAATTCAACATGAAGCTGAATTGCGATGATAAATATACGTATTGACCATAAATATGCAATAAGTCATTTCTGCATCATGGCAAAATTCAGTGGATATGAAGTGTTTGCGGAGAGGAACTGATCAGAGATTACTGCACTGTCCCCGCAAAGCTGGCGGCTTGTTTACAAAATAAATATAATTGCAAGCATGTCTCTCAACTTTTTCTCAAAACTATTTGAATTATTATTAGTACAAATATATTATCTACAATTCTGCAGATAGTCAGATCACTGTTGCATTTCAAATTTGACCTCATTAAAATAATACTGTTAAAGAAGAAACGTGCATGTCTTGCTACGTATGATCCTAGATCATCTGCTGCTATAAAAGAATGATTTTTCACAAATTTTTGCAAAGGAGGCAGCGATTATCCTGCAAAAACAGCAATAATAGATTTTTGTCTATGTACCTGCCTTTTCTCAGGATCTTGTTTCAGCTTTTGATGAAGAATCTGGTTATTAGCAGTTCCGCAAACGTATCACATGTTCAGTCAAATCTTCTTCCGTTCAACAAGTAAACTAGTAAACATTAAAACACGTTTGCGAGCCTTAGATAAACACAAATCCAATTTTATTTAAACAATTAAAAAACATCATCAGCGCTAAACGCTAAAACGACTAGCGAGGATCAAACTGCAGTGTATATATATGGAAAGCAAAACTAGAAATGTGGTTCTCATCTCTAGTAGTCTTTAAATCAATGTTGAGGATTCAAGCTGACTATTAATTCTATGTTATTTAACTAGTCGTTCACTTTAGTGAAAGATGGTGCATTCACTATTTTTTCTGTGAATAGTTGCATAAACCGAATTAGTGTTTGCAACAAATTTATAAGCACAAGTTGAAAGATACCTCAGGTTCGCTCTTAAACTCGTTTTCGACATGCCTAAATACTGTACGTTTTTGTACACTGAAATTTGTAGATGTTACTCATTTTGACACCACAGAAATGCAAAATTGTTTATTTATTCGTGTCAACTTTGATGTGTTGTACACGAGTTTGCTTTATTGTAACTATGACTACCTCACTTTTACCGTTGTTATCATATATATATATATATATATATATACATATATATATATATATATATATATATATATATATATATATAATAGCAGTCTTTTCTTATGCGGATGTGGTCAATATATAACAAATATTACATAATATTTCAAATGCAGCTCATTAAATAGGTCAACTTTGTTTTCATTAAACTCTTATCATGAACTTTCCAGAATTGCCGCGGCTGTTGTTAGAACTACAATGTGATTACTTCAAACTTGCACATATTCCACAACACCACCGAAGCCGCGTATTGAACGCACTTCCAGTGATATACCAATCAGTCTTTCAGTCAGTCTTTTAATTAGCATCGCTTTTGACATAATGTTACAACTGGCCATTATCGATCATTCATTATAAGACCGACACTAGGTCACCTGGGAAAATGCTATTAAATTAAAGTATAGATGCATGATTTAAAATAATAATTAATATAACTGTTCATTGTTCTATACTCGAAAATCATTTTCCCCAGGGATATTGTGGCTGTCCCAAATTGACAGATTTAGGATGACGAAAAAAGCGATGCCGAATAGTACCCACCTGATGGAAAAACTAACTAATAACATAATTTTTTACAAAACAGAAGAATGCATCTGATTCGTGTTTGCGGTAAAGTGGTCGATGAGTTAGCGCGAATAGGTTGAAGACTATAACTAATTCACATCAGTTCAGACCCAGGCCGTGACAATAATGACAGGTAGATAATGAGTTCTTTGCTAAGACAACACCGGTTTACATGGCGAAATACATTTTCGAATTTATGCAATGATTAGTTTATACTGACAAAATTTATATATATATATATATATATATATATATATATATATATATATAATTAAACTCTTATAGTATTTACTCATGTTGTCATAAACTAAGCACTGCATCAGTTACCAAATTAATTCAATCTCTGGTTCTTCTTAGTTGTTGCTAGATTTACAGTGGGGAGCCAATTTGTTATATATATATATATATATATATATATATATATATATATTTATATATAAATGTTTGTTCGCATGTGGGATAATCTTATAAATTTCTTTCGAAGGAATTTAGTCATTTTAAATTTTGCTGTTGCTTGAGGCCATATGTTTCTTTATAATTTGTTATTTCTACGCTCTATTAAAATCATTTTTGTTAATTTTTTTTAAATGTTTGATTATAACCACTTCATATAACCTAGTCAGTTTTTTTGAATCGGTAAACCCACATGAGAAATGAATAGAGGAATTTACATATTATTTCTTTAAGATTAGTTTTGAAAAGTTTTGATTGATACAACCTCGATATGTATTCATTTCAATAGCATTATCCTGTTAAACTCCGGTTTCGACCAAAATTTATCAATATATAGCCTGTTTAAGGTAAATAATGCTGACCTGATAAATGTGCACGTTTGACTTGACTGCAAATAAGTGAGAGAATGCACAAGGCGTTTTTTGTAACAATTGAACTGTACCAATTGTGACGTGTATGGATAGATATATTTACAAATAAAAATCACAGTTCATTTTGAAACGTGTCACAGATTAAGACATAGTCGTGCATCAGAATAACTTTATTTGTAAAAATATGCTATTTTTGTGAGGCGTGTTTCCATGTATGCATCAAATTAATGACGACCAGCAAATGTGTACATGTGAAAATTCAGCCGCGGTGATCCAGTGTTTAAACATCAAAATAAAAAAGCCTTTGTCAGGTAGATAGATCTTCAATCAAACTAAAATTCTCTGGAAAACGCGTCTTTTAATAATTGGCCGTATTCATTTCTTTGACTTGGTCAGGCGTAAAGTCCATCCCCTCCTCAACGTGGTACGACGGTGTCAACCATGTCTCGATGGCCGATCGTACATGGGCTAACGGGGCTATGGCGGTGGTGTCACCAGGGCATGGTGGATTTCCAAACGGCAATCGGATCTCCTATAAAATACCACATGAGCCCGACGACGGCACCATGACTCGGCGTATGTTCCCCGCCACAAAAGGGTTCAACAGCCACAGGATTACATGGACTCCTGGACAGTACCCCGTACTTCCGAATGGCGAATGAGCTCTCAACAGCCACCGGCAACCATACAACTTACTGCTGCCTTGCAGACTGCGCTTGGATGTGCAAAGGCTAGAGGTGCGTCCTCGATCAAAAAGCCGAGTGGTGAGGGACACCACTTGTACCAAATTCCCAAGAAACTCCATGAAATGTGGAGCCGGCTTATCCTCCAGAAGGAGTCAGCCGCAATCGCGCTCGCTTGGTCAGGCGATTGCCTTATAAAAAATCTGCGCATGTTTTGGTTTAAACAAAAGTTATTCATAAATAATACACTACAAGAATATAGAAAAAGGTTACATTTCCATGTAACTTTGTCAATACTACCTTGGCGTCAAGATCTCATTGTGGTATGAATAGATGTTACTCAAAAGCACTTACTTTTCAATTATTTTAGCCTTTCGTTTTTATAACATCAACAATTTACGTTTATGATCGCATAGAGTGGCATTTTTTTAAATATTCAAAAAGATTTTCCTGATGCAACGTTTCATTTTCTGTATGTTCGGCACTGAATTTTTCATAAATATTTATTATGCAATTATTACACTCTATAAAAATTAGGATATTTAGCAGACTCCGGTTTTGCATTAGGGTCGAACACATATATACATTTCAATTCCAAACGTTCTACATAAATTTATTTGATCCAGGTGGTGACTAACACGTGATTGTTCCCGGACACAAATTTTATCAGAAAAATAGAGGAAAACTAATAAAGTGAGATTTAAATTTATCTCAAAAGCTTCATTTTACTTATGACTGACTAATATCATAATAGCAATTAACGCTTCCTAGAAATGTGTTAATAATTGCTGAGTATTCAGTTAAATATAATTAACCAAAAATCAGCCACTGTTGTGTCCCGTAAATGTCTATACATGTTTATGTAATTATGTTTAACAGAGTACTTAGCAATTATGGATACGCGTAGTCAGTAGATAATACGAAATTAGCCATTCACAAGTATAAATGGAGCAGTTTAAATAATATGTAACACTTGGTTTATTGAATTTCCTTTAGTTTATACGATAAAACTTGGACTGATGAAGAAAACTAGAAATCGATTGCTAAAATATTTCATTGAATAGAGGAACTGCGAACAATCTTTTGTTAGTCACAACATCGATTTGGTAACAATGCAAAACCCAGTATCACACCAATTTATTTCTTGTCTAAATGGTTATTCGTAGATTTCAACTAAAAAAAATGATAAGCTTCCCTTGTGGTAAATGTAAACTTTGTAATTTTTTTAAAAACAGCTTTCAAAATAATAAAAAAATACAAACCAGTTCAAAGCTTAGCATATAATCAAGTTATTTTATAGTACTCACCCCAATCACAGCATTACTGGCTGAAACTGGTAAATACATGCATACAATTTCACAATTAAAATCAACTTAACGATTTCAAACTCTCCTCCGAATTTTACACTTAATTGTGAGACGAAGGATGCGATATTTGTCAGAAGTATATTCCATGAAACGTTTCGTCTCAGTCTAATTTGCGCATATCCGAGAATCTTCATTTCATCCAATTTCCGTGGTATATCTGGAAATTGGTTAAAATTTTTGCGGTCTTTATGATCAATATATTACAGTTAAATACTGTTTGTGGCGAAGAACAAATATATATGCAAGTATGTATTAGGTGTTGCGAACCTAGTAACAAATTAGTTCTGTTATGACCAGAAGGATAAACCAAAGGCAGCATGAACGGAAAGTGTAATCTCATGCACATTCGTTTCGTGCTTACTGGCGACTCATCAGTAGGAGCCGGTATTACGTCCTATTATTCCACATTCTTTGACCAAATATATAGTGGTTAAAGGGCGTTATACCGGCTTCTACTGATGAGTCGCCAGTAAGCACGAAACGAATGTGAATGAGATTATACTTTCCGTTCATGCTACCTTTGGTTTATCCTTCTGTTCACAACTGAACTAATTTGTTACTAGGTTCGCAAAACCTAATACATACTTGCATATATATTAGTTCTTCGCAAAAAACAGTATTTAACTGTAATATGTTGATTTGAATGATGTCATGCTTACCGCGAAATGTGATAACTGATATTGATCAAGGCCAGAGTGTATGGATTTACTGGAGTAACAGATGTTCGAAAATTGTTGTAATTCTGAATTTCGGTGAACTTTACCATAAACTGATATCCATCAGGTTGGTATCATGTACCGACTCGGAAACCATTGTGTTAGTATCCGGTACTCATTGATTTCAAAAAAGGTATCAGTTATTAACACAATAGCCATAGTGTTAGTATCCTTTACAGACCCGGTATATATATTATATAGTGTGAGTTAGCGTTCAAGTCGCATTGTCGTAGACTTTATATGATGTTAGCTTCACTATTGCAGGTTTACACATTCGTCTAGGCGATTGTACCGTCCTATTATTCCACATTCTTTGACCAAATATATAGTGGTTAAAGGGCGTAATACCGGCTCCTACTGATGAGTCGCCAGTAAGCACGAAACAAATGTGCATGAGATTATACTTTCCGTTCATGCTGCCTTGGGTTTATCATTCTGGTCACAACTGAACTAATTTGTTACTAGGTTCGCAACACCTAATACATACTTGTCTTTATGATCTGTTTGACCTAATAGAGATTGTCAATATATTTAAAACATTGTAAAAGATAAAACTCATCGTTTGCTCCAACGAATTGTTGGTGAAATCGCTAAATCATACGATTGATAACCACGTTTCAAGTAAAACAGATTAATTCTAATCTACCAGATTAGAGTATTTATAATTAAATTGGCACAATCGCTTCTGTAAATAGCAGAAATATAAAGACAGTCTTGTTCCTTTATCTGGATGATAGCACAGTTAACTAATAATTTATTTTGTTAAGACAATAAAATCAGGAGGCTTTTGTCAAAGGTGAAAACGTTTTGTTACAATAAAGCAATTTTGGTACATATGAACTGAATTACAACGCAATCTCCTTTACAGTGTGTATCCATATCCTACAACTCCTATAAAATGTAGGCTTCTCGCAGTCTGAAGTAACTTGCTGACAGTAACTATTGCGTATTCTGCGTAAGTTTATAGGACACGTGAAAGCGTTAAAAAGGAATTACGAAATTTAGCTAGCAGCGATGAAAGTTGTTCATCACAGGTGGTCATAAATATTCATAATGCGAAAAAGTGCACAATATTACCACATCTACCATGACTGTAGAATTGCCGCGTTGCCAAAAACCTCTTTGGCTTAGAATGACAATGACTTACACGATTAGTCAAGTTGGAGTAGCGTCATGTGGTAAACAATTCTATAAAATTAATGAAGAGACCGTATATTGTTCCATTACCTAAATTTCGAACGGCTTCGTCAAGTGGATATGAATTTGTTAAAGATCAAGCCGAGACTTCAACAGCTGAAAAGAAACTTCTTAGTCAAGTCTGCTACATGAAATAAGATTGAGAGCTTTAATTATTCGTGAACTGAAAACCTGGTGATAGATGGCTCACAATGAGTTGTGAACACGTTACCTGGCAAAGTCCAACCATTTGAAGGTAATAAGAAGACGGACCACAGTGCCAATGTTTTGGAAAAACTGATGAGTATACACGAAAATATTGAACGCCATGTGTCTTCCGGAGAACTTTTTCTTATTCCCATTTTGACAGTTTAAATCATACAAACCATCTCCAGTTATAAATGAAAAATAATATTTTTTTCAATAATGTAAAATTTCAATGCGGTTCTTCTAATGCTGAAATTTAAAAATGATGGAAATTGTATTTTCACCAAAGAACAATGCTCTTCAGATGAGTATTCCTTGTAAAAGCGTTGTACATTATAGGTTTTAATTTTGATTGACATTAATTATTAATTTAATTAGCATTTATTTGTCCTAAAATAGGTTAAGTGGTTTATAATACCTCTAATTTACCGGGAAACATGCGCGATTTGTCTATCAAGTTACGACCATCATATTTGAAGAGTTCTCTTTACCCACGTCAAGTTTTGCCTAGCCCCCGCTGAAGATCTATTACAATTCAGCTAAGAGCGCAACTGAATTAACTGAAATCGAATGAATAAAAATATAACGTAATTTCTATTTTTATCTGGAACAAATCGATACTGAAAAGCTGAAATAAGCAAAAAATTTCATTATTTTACTTTAGTCACAAAATGAAAACTAAAGAGAACTTACGTTTGAATTCCGCAAGCCTGCCGTACTCTGAAATAATTTTCCATTGCTATATTAAAAATGAAATATCGAAATTTTGGTGCTGTGTTTTTCAACGCCTTATAAGCTGAAGCGTTTCCCATATAATGATGATTTTTAGTTTATTTCATAACATTGCAATCTTATGCCAGGTAAAATGTGGTCAACTACATAACGATGACTAACTTACTGATTAAAATAAACTTGAAATACAGTGGGACAAGAACCAGACAGCATTCTGAGCGCAGCTTGGGTACATCTACTATCAGATCTGAATAAAGGCGATATGAATTTACATTACCAGTTGAATAGTTTATGTAGATAATTTGAGCAGCTGACATCGGCTAAGACCTAGAGCACACAAATTTGCACCCTTTTTTAACATGGATTACACCGATTGTCAACTTTGCAAATTGGATTTCGAAAAAAATCAAACATAGTTTCACGTCTAATGTCATTCTATCGCAAACTGTGAGCCTCAATCTCAACTATAATTATGAATATTTATTTTGACGTAATAAATGACGTAACTTTGGAAAAAACATCATTAAAAATCAAGATGTGAAACGCAAAATTTAAAACATCACTCCAGTTTTGAACAAGCATTAATATCGCAAGTGACGATCATAGGATTTTAATAAAAATTTCGAGATCGATATAAACATCAAACCGATAATATATATATATATATATATATATATATATATATATATATATATATATATATATATATAATTCGGAATAAAAAACACATTACTAACAAAGTGGATAATGGCCATTAATTTCGAGAATACTAAACTACACATTGAAAACTTTTATTTATAGACATTCTGTGTTTTCATTTTGATTATGTGGGTGGCAATAGATCTGAATTGGTTTTACTTGCATTTCTTGTTTGGGCTGATTAGCAGGTGCGTATGCGTTCGTGTCTGTGTGTGTGCCTGTTTGCAATTAAAGGTGTTTATCGCTGTATTGCAAAGTGATATCTGAGATCTGGTCATTCTTGTGTTGGTGGCTTGAGAATTAACCAACTGTTCGCATTGTTGGCTGTTACGTGAACGAATGTTATTTTTCCGAGTGTAGTCTTTCGTTTCCTCTTGTACCCTATTTTTGCTTTCTCCATTTGGTAACAGCGCACGTGCAGATTGCAGTGTTGAATGCTCATGTTGTTTCGAAATTTCTGTCTCCGTATGTGCAGCTGCTTTATCCCCTTCAGTTTGTTGCCAATCCGATCGAATGTTTGTTGAGTCTGGTTGATGGTATGTTTGGTCTTGCCTGGATGCAAGTAATTTGTTGTTGGATTGTGTGATTCGTGGCCAATCGATTAGAATATAATATTGATGAAATTTTTGAATATTTAGGTCAGGTGTTTGGTGTTTTATTTGAAGGGCTCCATAAATATATTATACTTTTTCTGATTTTTCTTTATGTAAAACTGAGATATTGGTCAAATTGACTAGGTGCCCGTTTCCAATATATGGTCGGAAATAGCTGATTTTCCTGACGGTGCCAAGCCTTTGTTAATCAATTTCTATTGTAAATGTTGCTGGGTTCTGTTAATCAATTGCTTCTTCGTACGTCTAATATATGTGCTACCGCATATACATGAGAATTTGTAGACTATGAATGATTTGGAGATAACTGGCAATTGACATTTGGCATCCAACCTCATGATTCTCTGTGTGCTAAATTTGATATTAACTTTAACACTCGGAAAATTCTCCTCCGTTATTCTATTTAGCCACCGTGCAATTATTGAGGTCGGTACGTCTCCTCTAAATGGTAAGTTTAGGAAGACCTGCTTGAAAGTATCCTCTCAAGTGCGAATCTTCCGTGGTTTGATGTTGGCATCAATAAACCGCTCTGGGTAGTTTTTCATTAGCAAAATTTTCCTCAAGTAGCCCAGTTCTTCCTCGATCTTGTGTTCAAAGCAGATCTTCCTGATTCTGTTTGCTAGGTTGTTAACTAAGTTTCTTTTGTGGGATTTTGGCACACAGCTGTTGTAATGAATGTATTGTCCGGTGAAAGCTGATTTTCTATGTATGATCAGTGTCAAATATTTATTTTCTTCTCGAGTGAGTTTGATGTCAAGGAAGGGAAAACTGTTGTCTTTCTCTAACTCGAGGGTGAATTTAATGCATGGATCGGCTTCATTTGCTTGTTTGACGATTTATGATAGGTCTGCTGCTTCTATGATGAGCAACAATATATCATCTACGATCTTTTTAGAGTGCGCACTGCTCAATTATACATTTTAGGCTCGTTTTTTCAAGATGATACATGTATACATCTGCCAGGAGGGGTGCAATGCAGCTTCTCATAGTTACGCCATTGATCTGGCGGTAGTATATCCATTCAAATGTAAATTGTACGTTTTTCGTACATGCTAATATGAGGTCTTTGATTTCATTGGTGTCTATAGGGAAATCAAAATCTCAATTTTGATGAGGTCACACAAGATCGTCGTTGTCATATTCAGTGGAATGTTCGTAAATAAGGATACGACGTCAAGCGAGACTATTTTATTCTGTAAAATATTCTTCCCCTTCAGTTCATCTGCTAGCTCGAAGGAGTCCTTGATAGTGTTTGCGTTTATGATACTTCGTATTGGTTGAGAGATTTTGCAGAGAAACTTGGCTGGTTTATGTTGTGGAGCGTTGATCATTAACATGCTGGGCCGCATCGAAGGAGCTCCTGAGGCTGTCAATGCTTTATGGGTGTTTGGTCCGACGGAGTTTGCCTTTTAGATGTCTTCTTTGAGATTTGATCTAATATCGGAAACATCCATCGATGATAAGACGTGTTTATCCATCTTTTTCGGAATTTCATTTATTCTTAATTCGATATTTATTGAATCGTCGTTCTGTTTGATGTCTGGTTTGAATTTCAATTGATCATTTATAATCTCGTTCATGGACCTCCTATAAGCGTCGGCTTCAAGTATAACAACTCCTGATCCTTTGTCGGGTGTGATAAGTCGTATGGATTTGTCTGGTTGTAGTTTTTGGAGTTCGTCTATGTGCTTTTTTGGGATAAGTTTTCTGCCTTTGAATTCTTTTTTTGTGTTGTTCTACTGCGCTAACTATCTCAGCTTTCAGTCCTTGTCCAATGAACGGCTGTGGGGCAGTATTTTTCGTTAAGTCATTGCAGAAATGTCGCGTACACTCAGGTTTCTCTTGATTATGCAGAATTTTGCTCTTAAGGAGAGTAATTCTTTCTGGTGTGTTGACAAGATCACTTTTGAATAATTGTGAATAAATGTGTCTGGATTTTTAGGAAATTTCGATTGTGTAGAGAATTTGTCTAGGTCCCTTGTGAGGTCCTTAGTTTCTTAGTCAGTTGTTATTTTCATCAACATTTCTATCTTCATTGTAAAAGCAGTTTATTCGATGTTGGCAACCCAGTGCTACAGTGATTCCCTCAGCATGTTGCAGTTTTGATTGGTTTTCCTCAACGGCATTAAGCAATAAGCGGTTTACAAGTTTATTTTTCGTTTTCTGGTTATTTCTTCTGCACTGATTGGGGAATCGTTTTGGCACAAAATCTAAATCCAAATACGATTTGAAGAACTTAATTATTTCTAGAAGTTTAGTACTCACACAATTGGCTGAAGCATAAGTGTTTAGTTCCTTACGGTAAAAAGGCTGATACCACTCTTTAATAATCTTTATGATGTCCATTTCCTTCGAATATTACACAGTAAATTTCTAATTAGGAAGGAAAAACAAATTAATAAAAAAGTGGATTATGGCCATTTATTTGGACATTCTAATCGACTGGCCACAAATCACACAATCCAAAAACAAATTTCTTGTATCCAGGCAAGAACCGTCGACCAGACTCAACAAACATTCAATCGGATAGGCAACAAATTGAAGGGGATAAAGCAGCTGCATATACGGAGATAGAAATTTTGAAACAACATGAGCATTCAACACTGCAATCCGCACATGCGCTGTTACCAAGTGGAGAAAGCAAAAATAGGGTACAAAAGGAAACAATTACCTCCGGAAAAATAACATTCGTTCACGTAACATGTATGCGAACGGTGGTTAATTCTCAAGCCATAACACAAGAATGACCAGATCTCAGATATCACTTTGCAATACAGCGATAAACACCTTTAATTGCAAACAGGCACACACACAGACACGAACGCATACGCACCTGCTAATCAGCCCAAACAAGAAATGCAAGTAAAACCAAGTCAGATCTATTGCCACCCACATAATCAAAATGAAAACACAGAATGTCTATAAATAAAAGTTTTCAATGTGTAGTTTAGTATTCTCGAAATTAATGGCCATTATCCACTTTGTTAGTAATGTGTTTTTATTCCGAATTATATATATATATATATATATATATATATATTATCAGTTGATGTTTATATCGATCTCAATTTTTATTAAAATCTACGTCGTCGCGCGATATTAATGCTTGTTCAAAACTGGTGATGTTTTAAATTTTACGCGTTTCACATGCCAGTGATTTTTAATGATGTTTTTCAAAGTTACGTCATTTATTACGTCAAAATAAATATTCATAGTATAGTTGAGATTGGGGCTCACAGTTTGCGATAGAATTGACATTAGACGGTAAACTATGTTTGATTTTTTTCGAAATCCAATTTGCAAAGTTGACAATCGGTGTAATCCATGTTAAAAAAGGGTGCAAATTTGTGTGCTCTAGGTCTTAGCCGATGTCAGCTGCTCAAATTATCTACATAAACTATTCAACTGGTAATGTAAATTCATATCGCCTTTATTCAGATCTGATAGTAGATGTACCCAAGCTGCGCTCAGAATGCTGTCTGGTTCTTGTCCCACTGTATTTCAAGTTTATTTTAATCAGTAAGTTAGTCATCGTTATGTAGTTGACCACATTTTACCTGGCATAAGATTGCAATGTTATGAAATAAACTAAAAATCATCATTATATGGGAAACGCTTCAGCTTATAAGGCGTTGAAAAACACAGCACCAAAATTTCGATATTTCATTTTTAATATAGCAATGGAAAATTATTTCAGAGTACGGCAGGCTTGCGGAATTCAAACGTAAGTTCTCTTTAGTTTTCATTTTGTGACTAAAGTAAAATAATGAAATTTTTTGCTTATTTCAGCTTTTCAGTATCGATTTGTTCCAGATAAAAATAGAAATTACGTTATATTTTTATTCATTCGATTTCAGTTAATTCAGTTGCGCTCTTAGCTGAATTGTAATAGATCTTCAGCGGGGGCTAGGCAAAACTTGACGTGGGTAAAGAGAACTCTTCAAATATGATGGTCGTAACTTGATAGACAAATCGCGCATGTTTCCCGGTAAATTAGAGGTATTATAAACCACTCGAAAAAATAACATTCATAAACGTAACACCCAACAATGCGAACAGAAAGTATAATCTCATGCTGCCTTTGGTTTATCCTTCTGGTCACAGCTGAACTAATTTGTTGCTACGTTCGCAACACCTAATACATACTTGCATATATATTAGTTCTCCGCAACAAACAGTATTTAACAATGCGAACAGTTACAGTTAAATATTGTTTGTTGCGAAGAACTAATATATATGCAAGTATGTATTAGGTTTTGCGAACCTAGTAATAAATTAGTTCAGTGCTAGCATCTCATCAGTAGAGCCGGTATGCATACTAACCACTATATTTGGTAGAAGATATTGGAATAATAGGACGGTACAATCTCCTAGACGAATGTGTAAACCTGTAATAGTGAAGCTAATATAATCTGAATTCAACGACAATGCAACTTCAATGCTAACTCACACTATATAATATATATACCGAGTCTGTAAAGGCTACTCACACTATGGCTATTGTCTTAGTAACTGATACCTTTTTGAAATCGATGAGTACCGGATACTAACACTATGGTTTCCGAGTCGGTACATGATACCAACCTGAAGGATATAAATTTATGCTAAAGTTCACCCAAATTGAGAATTACAACAATTTCCGAACACCTGTTACTCCAGTTAAACCATACACTCTGGCCTTCATCGATATCAGTTATCAAATTTCGCGGTAAGTATGACATCATTCAATTCAATATATTACAGTTAAATACTGTTTGTTGCGAAGATCTAATATATATGCAAGTATTTATTAGGTTTTGCGAACCTAGTAACAAATTAGTTCAGTTGTGACCAGAAGGATAAACCAAAGGCAGTATGAACGGAAAGTATAATCTCATGCACATTCGTTTCGTGCTTACTGACGATGCGAACAGTTGGTTAATTCTCAAGTCATTAATACAAGAATGACCAGATCTCAAACATCACTTTGCAATACAGCGAGGAAGACCTTTACATGCAAATGTGCACACACAGACACAAACGCATACACACTTGCCAATCATCGAAAACAAGAAATAGAAAACCGAGTCATATTTGTTGCCTCCCACAAATTCAAAAGGAAACCCATAATGTCTGTAAATAAAAGTTTTTAATGTGTAGTTTAGTATTGTCGAAACAAATGGTCATTATCCACTTTGTTATGAATCTATTTTTTCTTCCCAATTATAATATACTATTATGTAATATTCAGAAATGAGCATAATATATATATATATATATATATATATATATATATATATATAATTATTTGTAGTCTAACGACAGAATTTCTGATTGTATGTGTATCAATATAAATAACCTTACTTCAGATAACCATCTGTATATTGGATGAATTACCTTTATTTTTATATGCAATTTTAAGTTACATAACAATATACATATATATATATATATATATATATATATATATAGGAATATTTATATATATATATATATATGTATATATATACTACGATTGATGTTTATATCAATCTCGCATACCTGAAATGAAATAGCTATTTTTCTATCAACAAATGTAATGGTTCTTTAAATCAAGTTTGCATTCAATCATTGCTCTATTACAGGTAATCTTTGTCTAATTTTATAAATCATCAATTTAACACCTCTTCTCCAGGTGACTTATTGACTTTTCTATAAAGAGAAATGGCTATTTTTTAATTTCAGGTTGAAAAAAAGCCTTATAGGCTCCAAATAAAAGTAAATCTATAAAAATACCTCAAATTAGAATAAATCTGAAAATTGTGTGACATTTTGCGTTAAGGTGTCACAATAGATAGTTCTCGACACCCGAGAAAATGTTCCCTCGTTTGAGGCCTATTCGCGCTAAAATTTAGAAAAGTAGTTTAGGAGTACCAAAAGAACGTGAAGCCAGTATACTCAATGAATTGCGTTTGCTATCTTATACAATGCTTCATTTGTACTGATATATATATATATATATATATATATATAATAGGATTCCTGCTTATATCTATCTCCAACCATCTATCACTCGGTTTCATATTATTTTTCGTCTGATCATATATTTTATTTAGAATATCTCTGGAAAATGTAAGCTATGCTACTTCTCTGTATTATACGATAACGATAATGAACAAGGTATATGAAAGAGTATACGAAAATACAAATATGCATGTATACACAAACACAAACACATAAATGCAGTCAAATCTACACATGCACCGAAACTAGCAAACGTATAATTCACCGGTCAATTTGCTAAAGGCCGAAATTTTATTCTTTCAGTTATCTGTAGAGGGAGAACGACTTAACTGACGCTAACGGCATTGTTTTTTCTCTTTGGACGTTCTTGCTATAAAAACAATAAAATGCATCTTATTTAGAGACAAATATTTTAAAATTATTAGATGATCTATTTTGGATTTTTTCCTTCAGTTCTCTGTTATTGGACACAACTTGACTTTTGGAAATAACGCTCTTACAAATTGACTGCTTGTACATAAGTGGATAATTCTGGTCGATTAAGTTGTCAAATGGCAATCAGGTTGCATTAAAATTTAGCAGATATTTTGTGAAACGGAATTCATTCATTTGCGCTTAATCAATGTCTTCGCTTTAATTACTCATTGTTCTCCATTTATTTTGTTGATTCGTTGTAGCAACATAAATATTGTTCTTTTGGCTATGATATATCGCCTATCGATGCTCGCCATCAGCTTCTAAACGGGTCTATTTTTGAATACATGACCTAAAGCCCAACAAACACAAGTATAGTCGATCTGAAGCTTGATTATTGACCCAATAGTATTCCAATTCATATATACCCACATATATAATTGGAGTATCTACAGTTTTCTTTCGTAGGTAGTCGTTTCACAAAATCAGATTCGCAATAATCCGATTGATGCCCATTTCGTCTTCGTAGTGCCTGAGTGCTGATTCGTTCCTTTCCTCTGAAGGCTTCAACATCGTTCATACCAACCACTGAAAATCAGGTTCGATCAAATCTTCCTAATTGTACCTCATTACCAATGGTTACCCTGAACAATGTTGAAGCCTTCGGAGGAAAGGGAAGAATCAGCACCAAGCCACTACGAAGACGAAAGTAATGAATACTTGGAAATGGAGATGAATCGGTTCTTCGCGACAACACTTGAAAGAAAACTATGGATACTCTAAATATCTCCGTGGTTATTTCTTCAATCATGGAGCCGTTTTGAAGCTGATGACGTGGATACTCTAAATTTGGCGATCGCATTGCGCAATCATTCAAGAATTATCCATGTACATATAGCTGCCCAATTATTCTTCTACCAAATATATAGTGGTTAAAGGGCGTAATACCGGCTCCTACTGATGAGTCGCCAGTAAGCACGAAACGAATGTGCATGAGATTATACTTTCCGTTCATGCTGCCTTTGGTTTATCCTTCTGGTCACAACTGAACTAATTTGTTACTAGGCTTCGCAAAACCTAATACATACATACATACATACATACATACATACATACATACATACTTACTTACATACATACATACATACATACATACATACATACATACATACATACATACATACATACATACATACATACATGCATGCATACATACATGCATACATACATATATACATACATACATACATACATACAAGCATACATACATACATACATACATACATACATACATACATACATACATACATACATACATACATACATACATACATACATACATACATACATACATACACACATACATACATATATACTTATATTCATAAGTACGTACGTATGTTCATAAATACATACATAAATTCCTGTATGCATACATACCTCCAGACATTCCTACATACGTGCATGTAAGGATATATAATTATAAACAATCATGAATACATGCGAGTATAAATAAATTCGTGCAAAGATCTTTAAGAGCTCATGTCAAGTAAGCAGAATTATTCAGGACTTTTGACTGAATCCTGTTTGCCGCTACACTCCCATAATTATTCGTCATTTCAAGTTTTTCCTGGTTTGTGAGAAAGCTGTGTGGAAATGATTGGTAAATTGAATGACTTCACCATTACCCGTATTTAGGCTATATTTATATGTTATATTATCATATTTTATTCAATTAAATTTTCATTCCAATAAACAAATAAATGGCCAAACTTCTTTGTTCTTTAAAAACTGGCTAAACTAGAATTTAACAATGTGACACACGAGCACTTATATTTACTAAGGAAAACTAAGACATTAAAATATTAAATTCTACAAATATAGGCATGAAATAAAATTAATATTAATAAACAAAGAAATAAATATGAATGATATTTTTTATACACCTTTCGCAGAAATGTTAAGGTTAGCTAAGCAACAATATTGAGCCAAAATTAAGCAAAAATAGGACCAACACAAATTGAGACAAATATGTTTAACAATCAAATGCACATTCTATTGAGGGAATCGAAATTTTTGTACTCAATGCGTAAATTATTAAGAAAGTATAGAAGTGTCAGTTTTGCTAAAAAATATGTTTATGTGTCTGCTTTGAAGTCTTGCATTAAATGTTGTCAGATTAATTTTTTAAATGATAATGCGTTGCAGACCGTAAATCAAGTTCTACCTGCATCCGGAGATGTTTTGTGTGCTTTACAATAATAAATTGTTTTATCATTGAAATATTTTCTAAACTGCGAATATTGGATCTAAACATAATTCCAAAAGAAAATACGAAGCAAAACATACCTTTCAAAAACATTCATGGAAGAATTCCAATTATTTTTTGATAGAATATAATGTGTGAACTTTTCCAATCTGGACATTTTATGCTTCTTTTCCTATGAGCAGCTGATTGTGAACACGTCACAAGAAAATTATATCAGTAGGTTCACTACCTTTGCTGTTCGTTATAATATAATTATTTTATAAAGTAGGTCGCAGTCTTGACAACTTCATCAAAGCTTCAATCATGACCTGGTAGACAACGCTCTTGTTTTTCTAAATTGAATAGATTTTCGCCTTCATTTTCAATGTACATTTCCTAAAAAAAATTTTGAGTAATGTTAAATAAAAAATTTTGCACAAATCCGTCCATTGTGCACAGAACGTGCTTTAACGAAGTTTCCGAAATTTATATATATTTAAAAGAAATATAAGTAGCGACTTTTGACACCTGTCACGAATTTCGATACATTTCAGCTAAGAGTAGATGATTTCGAAATATACGGCCAACAAAAATGATTTAGCGTCTAGTTCCATTCACATATGCCGCTGAAAGTCATCATCACCAGAAACAGACGATAACAGGACCAAAAAGAATATCGTTAAAAACATAAGAATATGCTTTTTCATGTTGGTAAACAATAGAAATGCATATGGACCTAATTTACGCTTGAAATGTACCCAAACCTGGGTCCAATTGACAGAAGACTTACTAATGTGGTTAGAAAATTCATTGCAAGATCACTAGCTATTTTGTTCAGAACGCACGTTGACATTTTTTTCTAAAGATTTATTCTTTTTAATTATTTCTCGGCGCATTAAGCCGCTTTCTAATTTCAGTAAAATTTCAGAACTTATTTCTGATAGTACTTTATTTATTATTTAGTTACATTAAGCGCATTCATGACGAAAAATACGACAATCGTTTATATTCATAATTACTTGTAGGTTACGCTGATTGATTATTGGTAGCTATTCAAGGACAAAAAATCTGTCATTAGCGCTAAAATGAGAATTCATATATTAAGGCTGATTTTATATATTTCCTGAAGCAATATTTATCTTAAAATTGTTATAAATATTTTCCCTTTCTATGAATGGAAATTATTACGAATTTTTATCTGAACATACCGAACATTCCGGTAACATTAAAATAACTACGAAATTTGAGTGAAAAAACTCAATCGAATTCGTATGAAATTCATAAGTATTTAAACAAAATATTGTAATTCTGACAGAATGAATAACCGAAACGAACTTTTATGAGTGATATATTGCGATAAACTGTGACATGTAGAGTAAAACTAAAGACTGTTTATGGAAAATAATTATAATTAGACGAACAGTGGTTGCGCGGGTGGTGATCACAATTACTTTAATCAATGTTGCTATTTTGATATAAACACATGGCCCATTAATTATATAGATTTGTCACGATAAACTAAAAATTGTAAAATGTAGAAAAGGCAATGAGTTCCCAAAAAGGACAAAACCAGTCTACTGGATGAATTTCCTTTTCCACACTGTACAGAACTTAATTTATTCTGACCAATGTATGTCCAAATTGGTCAGGTTTTTAAATCAAAATCGCAACCCTGACTATAGTAACTGTTATCACCGCACGCGCAACCAATGATGTTTAATTATATAAATTTTCATTTCAAAACCATTTTCTCATGTAGCGTAGTGTTCGTTTTAATGACCTCAGGAACTTCAGGTCTTAAACGATGTCATATGTGCTCCACCTATAGAAAAAGCTATCTACAAAATCATGCGTTAGTATATAACTAAATATCGTACGTAGTTTGCGGCAGGTTGGCGCATTGGTTAGAGCACCAGATTCCGAAACAGGCAAGTCCAGTTTCGAGCCCTATCCGGGAAAACTCCGAACAGTTCCTGCTGAGTTACATATAAGGACGAAACCTGTCTAGTGGATGAATTCTCTTTACTACTATATACAAAGTTCGGTTTATACTAACAAATCTATGTACAGAATGGACCAGATTTTTACATAAATGTAATTATAATGCCCGAAATTTATTAATTTAATAGTGGCAATTGATTTTATTTCTTCTTTTATGACTATGAGTTTTTAAGGTCAGTATATATATATATATATATATATATATATATGTCCCTTGCCTTCGAATATATTACACAGTATATTTCTAATTAGGAAGAAAAAGATTCCAAATGAAAACCCAGAATGTATATAAATGAAGATTAGAGCCAAGTTTAGTATTCTCGAAATAAATGGTCATATTCACTATGTTATTAATGTGTTTTATCTTCCTTATATATATATATATATATATATATATATATATATTGGCAGAATTTAATAATATAATTTTTAGCTTGGAACATCTATTACAATACATAAGTTATCAACTGAAATCCAAAGACTAGACAGTTGTTTCAAATCCTAAGTATTAAAAAGTATAATTACCTGATGGTATCGATTCGTTAACCGTTCTTAGCCATATAATTGCTACAAGTTATTTGACAACTATGTTTGTCCTGTGGTTGCTTCGTATGGGGGCTAGTTAGTATATCTTTGAACGCAAAGTATATTCGCGGTAGTCCTTAATTGTTATTAAATAATCGACACCATGCCAATATGGAAAAAGATATTAAGACATAACAGTTTTCCTCTACTTTGAAAGGAAACTGCGATTCCCTAATTCCTGATTAAGATATGTATCAACAACGGTAATATCCTTTAAAATGTGGTGTAACGACGGCTACCAAAATGAAGACAATTTGCCTAATATTTTCACTTTTTTTCAAAAAGCGAAATGACAATAATTATCACAAATTAGTAATATTTTGAAAAGTCCTTTTATTCCAAACTTTCTAAACAAATATATCGTTGGTTAACGAACGCTGAATTCTTATAGGACAGTTTGCAAAAATGAATTTGATATATATTTGCAGATAAAAATACCCATGTACGGCTTATAATTCTTCCTTAATTTTCACCAAATATTTTATATTTAAATTACTTACTTTCGAAAGAAATAAAGTTTGATCATTACATGAATATTAATTTATTAATTTTCATAATCAAAACATGGTCTGACAGCATTGCAACAAAAGTTAAACAAAGAAGAATAACTTTTAATATCAATTCCATTAATTGCTATTAGATAAGGAGCATCAATGCTCATTTATTATTTTTCCCATTTTGTTCTTTAAATTGCTATTCATTTATGGTTCATTAACTCGTTTCTGCTAATGTGGAGTTGTAGTTATTTAATCTTTACCATAGGGATAATGAAACTACGAAAATGTTTAGCTACACCAGTTGTTTATATATATATATATATATATATATATATATATATATATATATATATATATTTCCGGTCCGCGATAAGGCCAATATTGTAGTTTCTTATCTAGATTTACTGTATAAAAACTGTAGAGCTGCTCTAATCAGTTTTATTATTGTTCAAGTTGGTTTACTGAGCAGATATAGTTATTGTTTATTTAATTTGGTTTCGCTATATATACAATTAAAAATAAGTTGGAACCCTCTTTAATAATGTTCAAATATCGTGAGTTAAATTCAGAAACGTTTTGTTTCATATTCTTTCGCTTTGTCCGTGTAATACGTAGCGTAAAGTTCAAAAGTTTGAAATAAATGTAATGTGTTTTACTATTATCAGTTTCATATTACTTTATGTACACTAGCCATTATAGATCATACATATTATTTTTCATTATTAACTGGAACATAGCTTAATTGTTTCGGTGCTAATTGTGCATTAATAGACACATATCGCTATGGAGTTAATAAATAGCTTTAATTAAATCTTGTGTAACAATTAATCAATCAATGAACCACCTTACCGCACACTACACACAACTATCAGTCATATAATAGCTCATGTTTTTTGGTTAGCGTCTCCTTCATTTCTAGCCTATATGGAATCGATTTGCACCTCAAATTCCAAATAGCCAACACAAACCTATCATTATATTCGTGGCTTCTTGGAGTGGCTGTGCTATATTAGACTACACCAGACATGGACATTATCAACATCTAGTGAAATTGACTTCAAAACGAGAAAGGGCTCATTCTACATATATATTTTTATTTAGTTATTTATATATATATATATATATATATATATATATATATATTTACTTGATCAATGCCGAATATGGACAAATCCGTTCAAATTGTTGAATTGAAATCTCAATCTAATTCATTCTATAGTATATACTGACAAAATGTACAATGGAAATGCTGCTATGATAATTTAATGCGAAGTCACTACCACAAGTGCCCCGATTTATACTCTATAGTTAACTAATTTGTGTTGTGACTAACTCGGGATTGTTCACAATTCCTATTGTCAGTAGAAATATTTATGAAACCCATTCCTTGTCCATTCAGCAGTCCACAGCTCATTGAAGCATATGAAAAACAACTAATAACGGTACACGGAGAGATCGTGACATCAACTGGCTACGCAAATCTCCCATTATAAAAAATACACTATTCAACCTGTGTTACATTCTTTTAAATTAAATATTCTGACAGGATTTTATTATATATAGGATGTTTGTATAGACAAAACATAGTAAAAGATAGCAAATTTCATTTATCAAATACATAAATTTCGCCCTCACTAGGCCTTTATCATGCACATGGAATAAATATACCGGCATCGATAAGCGGGCGGTAATAACAATGATTTAACCAAGGTTACGATTTCGATATCAACACCAGTCCCATTATATACATTCATTCGTCAGTACACACTAAGCATTGTATTACATAGAAAGTCAATTCTTATAATAGACCGGTTATGTCCTTCTTTGGAACTCCTCATCCAATGGTCGCAGCGAATTCCGGACAGTACGACAAAGGTTCTCAATAAAGACGAAACCACTATACTGGATGACATGTGTGTTAGGTGATTTGCACATAATAACGAATTAGTTCAAATTGCACGAACGGAAAGTATAGTCTCATGAGCACATTTGTTTAGTGCTTACTGGCGACACATTTATAGGAGCCGGTATTACTATTATTATTATTACTTACTATTATTATTATTCCATCTATTATTATTATTATTATTATTATTATTATTATTATTATTATTATTATTATTATATATTTTGGTGACGAATATGGGACAATTGAATGGTACAATCTCCTATACGAACGTGTAAATCTGCAGTAGTAGAGCAATTTCATATAACGTCTTCGACAATGCGACTTCAAAGACAACTCACTGTATATAATATACACCGAGCCTGCAAATGGTACCAACAATATGGTTCTTTAGTCGGTACCTGATACCAACACAATGGGTTATAAGATATACTAAACTTCATCAAAATTAAGAAATGCTTTTACATCTGAATTCCAATTACTCCAACAAAACCGAACTGATCTTGATCGATATCAGTAAACACTTTTCACGGTAGTCATGACATCATTTAATTAAATATACAACAGTTAGATAATGTTTGTTGCGCAACAACTAATATACAAATGCATAATTATTAGTTCTCCGCAAAAACTGTACCTACTGTAGGAACTGCCTTTTCTGCATAATGCAATGCTTTGATTATACTGCCAAATTTGTGGATATAAAGGGACTGATTTTTAAATCAAGATCGCAACCTTGATTTAAATAATTCTTATTAGCTCCCGCGCAATCATATAAATGTTCAATTCAATACCACTTCCCCAGGTAGCGCGGTGCTTTTTTTTATTTTTTAGATGAAACTTTAGGTCTATAAGGATGTCATATAGGTTCCATCTAAAGGAAAGGTTAATCAAGAAAGATTATCTTGTATATAATTTAAAGTTGGATATAGCGCGTGGTAGGGTGGATCAATTAATTCCGAAACAGACGTGCAGTTTTGAGCCCTGATCGCGGCAAATGCTGGACAGTTCTTGACGAGTCCCCAATACGGACGAAACCGGTCTACCAAATAAATTGCTTTTTCTACATTGTACAACGCTTAGTTTATACAGCCAAATGTATGTATATAATGGGACAGGTGTTTATATCAATATCACAACCTTGATTTAATGACTTGGCATAACTTCCGCGACTGGAACGCCTTGATTTGGCATTTGGAAACTCATCCGCTGAGACAGCCAAGCTGCAAACTATATGCAGTTTTCAGCTTTACTCAAATTAATGTTTCTCGATCCATTTCTTCTTCGTATGATATCGTTTTCGACCTAACGTTCCAACTTGAAACCCACATATGTCATTAAAGGACATAAATCACGCCATTTGGGAAGTTATATCGAATTCAAATTGTCTGGAAATTTTTTATTGCATAAATTTTGTCATCATAAATCGTAGCGGAATTTCTGGCAAACATTTGATGAATAAAATGTAACATTAATTGATTGCGCGGGTGGTGGTAACAATTCTTTAAATCAAGTTTGCGTGCTTGAAGTAAACACCAATCCCATTGTATTTAACCAGTCGTCGAACAACATAACATATCTATATTTGATTTCCATATATATTCAATGCGGTTTGATCCTCGACAGTCAGTTTGCCGTCGTACTCTGATGTTGATCATGGAAGGTCGAAACGCGTCAGTGCGTTGCAACTGGCGGTAGTTTTGTTATGTTGTTCGACGACTGGTTAAATTCAATAGGATTGGTGTTTACTTCAAGCTCTCAAACTTGAATTAAATAATTTGATTAATGCTCGATAAGAACAACACCTTACTATCTAATGATCCGCATTTGCTAGATTATGGAAGTTTTAATACTGACAACATACGTATAACAAAATCCTGCCACAAAAAATCAATTTTGGACAATTTCCCCAGATGGAATGGTATGTTTTCTTTAATGACAAATGTAGGTGGCCATTTGGAATTTTATGTCCAAAGCAATGTCAAATAGGCACCATGTGAAGGACAGTCTGGCCAAAACGAAAACCGGGTTATTACTGAAAATTGTATGTAGTGCGCGCTTTTAATAGCACAGTTGATATGTCGCATGACCCTAAAAAATTGCCCCGAATCTAATCTCGATTCACGGCTCTGCTGTGGCAATTCTGGAATATGCTAGATATTTGTCCGTTGCACACGAAGCCGGTCTACATTAAAAGCTGCATTTCTTAAATTACGTCATTTTATAATTCATACTGACAATATAGGTATATTAAAATACTTCCATAGTAATTCATCTCATTATCATTTGGCCAGTCGTCGAGAAGTCTGTTCAATAATGACAGATTTGTGTGTCCGGTTGGACCTTTAGGTTGAAAGCGATGCCAAATAGGCTCCACCTGAAAAAAATACTAGCCAAAAATGTTTAAATTTTATAGGACATAAATCTGCAAGTAGTGCGCCGCTTGGATAAGGCGGTTGATATATTGCAAGACGCCGACATAAATGCGTCTTGCTTCAAAGCCCTATCGCGTCAATTCTGGCATGTAAATGTTCAGTACGAAATAATGACGACCCATCCTATTTGATGAATTGCATTTTCCATCTTATGCAATGATTAATTTAAATGTACAATATTTACACATTCAAATCCATCCATATAACTTCAATTCAATATATATATATATATATATATATATATATATATATATATGCCAAACTGCCATAATATTATTATATTTGAGCTTTAGATTCACAAATGTTTTTAAATGGAAAATTTTTCATTATTTTTTAATAAGCTAGATAATAATATTGATTTTTGTATTAATACTATTACATGGCTAATTCTATTATTAATATTATTAGCTATTAACCGTTTACCGTCTAATTGCCCAACATTCCACGATCAAATTTATTGTAGATATCGAGCATATTGCTGTCACTTACAGATGATTAATTAGTCAGTAAGAAGTAAAGGCATCCATTAATTAGATTATAATGTTCGTTCATGGTGGTATTGTTACAGAGTACACATTGCAAGATACTTAAATAAGTATATAGTTGAAATACTTTATATATATATATATATATATATTATCAGTTTAAATCTAAACATTGCATCAGGTAAGCAAATGCAAATCAACCAGTATGAAGTGTTATATTACGCATCGTTTTCATCATGTCTTTATACCGCCATTACCTATAGTGGGTTCATTTTTAGCACTTCTAGATCGGTAAAATTTTCATTCTTTTACATTTCCAGGTGCACAGCATTTATGTCTGTGTGATTGAAGGGTTCTTTTCGGTACCGTTAATCTAAAGCTCTCCATACGTGTGCTGTCCTTTGAAAATTGGTAATATTTACCGCTAACACGAACTACTAATTTGCTCGCATCAATAATCACGTGCGTTCCAATAAATTGACACAAAGCGATATACCTTTAATAGTTATGCCTAGTTCAGAAAACAAATGTCATTATATTGCCTGTGTAAAAGAAACGTAAATTGTTTCAATCGAAGTTGCTCATTGCTACCGATATGTCAACTAGTTCCTTTTGGCAGAAGTTACACCAATAGTTGTCATTGTGCTAAATTATTTGCTTCTATTAATGTGTTCGACACCATTAATCTGCAAAAGTGCAATACATTCAAATTTACACACACACACACACACACACACACATATATATATATATATATATATATATATATATATATATATATAGTATTGTGTGTGTGAGAGAGAGAGAAGGCATGTGTGTAGCTATTTATTCAGTAAACTTATTTCAAAATTATTTTCATTGACGCAACTATGTCTAATCCTCTACAATAGATAAGTTCAACCGTGCATCATAATGTTTTTTTTAATGAAATATTATTAATTGTAAACACATTCATAAATATGTGTGAAGATCAAAACTATTTATCACCATTTCTGCGTCATTTCTGCGAATTTTATTCCGCTCTGTACACCTGATTCCAAGAAATATAGCATATCTAATCACGTTACTTTAATCTTGTAATGATTACAGCTTTTATGGTGCGAATCAAATACAAAAGTCTCAATTTTCGATTATTCTGAAATATGATCCATCTTCATTGGCTAACATATTCACAAGTGAGGTTATGCAATCAGAGTCCGTCACTACAGTTATCATATACGGATGAATGCAAGGTTCTATTTGATAGTCTTTCAAGGTCGTTCAACTCACTTGCATATAGACTAGACACAAATATGTGGTAAATAAGTGAGGCAGCGCGCAGTCCTTTTCATTCTTCATTTCATATTGAAAGGGCATATTGTAAATTCTTTTTGAGCCAAACGGTCGAGAAATATGAAATGAAAAAATTGCACTCATAAAGAAGAAAATTACGCACAAAGTCACTCATCAATGACATGAGCTGATGAAAGAAAATAAATTATTTCGCGAAATTAACGCATTAACATATGAGAACAAAACCAAAACACTTTGAGCGAACTTATTCGCACATTCGTAGAAGCACATCATTAAATCATTTCAAGCTTAAATTTCTGAGTAACGTAGGCATTACATTTAAAGTTATAAATGAACAGATTTGAGATTTGCAAGCGACTTATGCTAAACGAATACTTCTGATAATCTCGATAAATTCGTTCGATAATTTGCTAACACAAACAATATATATATATATATATATATATATATATATATATATATATATATATATATATATATATGGACCAAATTCCAGGTAGTTGTGAAAAAGATGCGTGTAAAATAATCAGCCACTGCTAAATCAAATATCTTTGAAAAGGTTTAGTCGAATAATTAAAACAATACCAATAATTCTGGTCTGTAATTTTTTGTTGGATATTTTTAGCTGTCTCTTTTGATGTTGTCTGCAAAAAACTATGTTCAGACTTTTTTTAGCGTTCTTAGGTGCAGAATCGCTTTAAGTTGTCTGACAGTAAACGAGCTTAATATAATGCCCACTACACTATAGATAGCCATGCATTTATGGATACCCAGATTGATCTGATTATTAGTAAAGACAATTTTTTTAATTGATGTCAACTCTAAACTCATTTGCCTATCGACGTACACTTTGTGAAGGTTTCGACAGTTCAAAAACTTGCATGGCTTACAATTTCATATTCACCATATTCAAGTTTTCTTTAGATGGTTGCAGCAAGTCACTTTTGTTGTTAAGGCTTCATTTTTCATGGTTTATTCGACAATTGTTACTAATAAGAACGGCCTCAAGTTGCTTACATTTTTTAAAATCTGGAACGAATAAAAGTGTGCTCTGGCTATATTAGTGTAACTATACAGAGTGACTGCCCGACTACACCTCCGTCGATCATCCTTGTGCACAACCATTACGTAGATCATAATTTACCTGTCGGCGGGCATGTAACATCCATTCCTAATTTGCCACTGGCTTACACACAGCTAAGATTCATTAATTCATAACTCAGCACATGGTCATTAGCTTCGCCAGTTCGTATACATTACCAAAACCAATCATTACTTTGCGCTGCTTGTCACTTCTGGACGAAGAGTCCTCACACCAATTATAGACGGACGATTTATTGAATTGTTCTATCATGTACAAAAATACAAGCCACCATGTTTGGGTTTCTGCTCTTCTTTTTGTGGAGAATAAATGTTAATTTATTAGCGGACTGCTATTTGCTTCACCTCCACCTACAAATTAGTCAATGCCCATAACTCTGATGGTCCTGGGTCGCTTTTAAACAAAATCATGAACTAAGCACAAAAGAGAACGGGTTATCATCTTTTTGTATTAAAAAATACAAACAAACAGAGTTGTGCTGCATCATTTTTTAACAAGTTACATTAATTTACGCAAAATCAATATGATACCTGCAGCGTCATAAATTTCCAGTGTTGGAGCTGCCTCCTCACATAACCTGATTTTGCCCACATTGCAGTGGTCCATGTTGCGTCCACATCTGTTCAAAAACCACAAGTTAATTTGTCGTTGTATAGATGATCCATCCGCATAGTATACTTTCAATATTGCTGGCCTATTCTTGTCTTCCCAATCCAGCTAGTACAACCGTCCCAGGCTCAATGAAGAAGAAAATAACCGATAACGGATTTAATATTAGGATTAAGAGAATACAATACAAACCAGATTTAAATATACATCAATTCAACTCAAAGCATAATGACGTTTTAGATACTGTATAACAAATTTCAGGGGAAGCAGGTAGTAATATGTCAGTCTTCATTCGACAACGAGTCAACCAAGGCAACATAGAATTTAGCAAATCAGGTTCAATGTCGCAAATATTGACGGTTTAAAACTGTTCAAGTAACACAGGCTTCCACAATTCACGCTACATGTTTCGCACAAATAACTGGAGTTATTTTGTTCGAAGGTGTGGACCGCACTTCTGTTTTGCTTCACTGCGTATTAACCTGTCTGACCTTGGTCTCAACAGCATTAACTGATGCTGCCCCGATCCATTCACCATCGTAGTGCAGAATAGATCCGATTGAGCTCATATTGTAGTGGCTACCGCCTGTTGACCTGCCACAGATTTATCCAAAATTCCATAGATTAAACGCGCACATAATCTGTCTTTTTATTGTAAGCACATTCCTATCTGTTCTGATCCCAACTTAGAAGAAATAAAAACTGGTCAACGTCTGATAATAGGATTTAGAGACTACACTACACAATTGTCTCAAAGAAACTATCAAACCAACTCACAATAGAAAGAGCTAGTATTCTTTGTATAACAAGTTTCGAGAAAGTCAGGTTATTGGCTACTAGACTTTAATTCACCAATGATGCGCTGAAGCCCCACAGTCATCTTCATTTCACGTTCGCAAGTCAAAAACAATTGATTGAAATAATTTTATTTGAAGGTATGAAACACATCTGATTTTCGTCTCTGCATTATAGGCCTTCATGAATTGGCCTCTACAGCACTAATTGATGTCGCCTTGATTTCGATCACCGACGTTAATTAGAAGAAGTCCCGGCTGGACCTCCATTGTGGAGGTCAATGCCTGAGGGGCTATTAGGCAGTGAAGAAAAGTAGGAGTGCGCGTGACACCTTCGAACAAGATCAATCCAGTCATTCAGTCGGGACACGTAACGTGAATTGCAGACAGTTGTATTGCATAAATAGGTGAATCCCATCAATTTTTGAGACATGAAAACTTGAGTTGTTGAATGTTTTGTTGCCTAGGCGTGTCGTTACCGAACGGGTGTAGGTAACCAATTAATGCCTTCCTAATAACTCGTGCTGCTTTGATTTGATTTAAAGTTTATTTAAAAAAGGTTTGTATTATAGTGTCTAAATCCAATTATGCAAGCTGTTACCAGATCGTTCCAGCTGGATTGGATATATGTGAATGTGCCATCAGTATAGAAAATAGACTGGGATTATAGGTCGGCTATAGGTTGATGGAGCAACCTGTGTTGGTTCAACAAGCATGAACAACTTTACTGACCTCAAACAGTCTAGCTGTAAAGTAAAATTAACTGGCTCGTCACCTTTTGTTGATAAACATATTGAAATTTGCTTTTCTAAGTTCTATAATAGGTTGTCCTATATGCCGAATTCGGTATGACCAACAGGTTCACTCACGTGTAAATATGCGTTTCGTGCTCACTAGCTACTCGTCATTAAGTGTTGGTATCTAGCCAAAATCCCACTATATATCTGGTTAAGAAGCGTGAAACAGTTGAAAGGTGCAATCTTATATATGTACGTGCATTCACGCAGTAATCAATGTATGTAAATGCTGGAATAATAGGTGTTAGGAATTGGTCGGTAATCTCGGTTGTGATGAAATTTAAACTATCTCGAAAATCATTGTGTTTGTACCCAATACAAACTTAGTAATTTGTTGTTTCCTATACAGGCTAAGTATATCCTAAACCATTAATGGGCGATTATGAACACTGTCCGCTTGGTCATCCCTATGAACTCCATTTGTTCAAATATGACCAGAAGGATAAACCATAGACAGCTCAACAGAAGGTATAACCGCATGTACACATTCGTTTCATTCTTATGAGCGACTCATCAGTAGGAACCGGTATTACGCCTTCTTCCAACTATATAATTGGATGAGGAATGTGGGAATACTAGACGGTACACTCTACAACACGATTGTGCAAACCTGGAGTAGTGAAACTAACTTCATATATAGTTTTCAACAAAGCGACTTCAAATTCAACTCATTACGTATAATATATATATATATATATATATATATTTTTAGGCTTGGTATATATATATATATATATACCAAGCCTGAAAATAGTTCCAACACTATGGCTGTTGTGCTAGTACCTGATATCAATATTATTTTTGCCGAAAGGCTACATTGTACCAACACTATGATTGCCAAGTCGGTACATGGTACCAACACAATGGATTTCAAGGTATTGCTAAATTTCACCAAAATTGAGATTACAACTACTTCTGAGCACCTGTTACTCCAGCAAATCCATACACTCTGGCCTTGATCGATATCAGTTATCAAATTTCACGGTAATCATTACATCGTTCAATTAGATACTGGTTGGTATACATATATTATATATAGTGAGTTGACTTTGAAGCTGTATTGTCGAAGACTTTATATGAAGATAGCTTCACTAGTGCAAGTTTACACATTCGTATTTGAGATTGTACCGTCTAGTATTCCACTGTTTCTTACCCAAATATATAGTTGGTATAGGGCGTAATACCGGCTCCAATTGATAAGTCGCTTGTAAGCACTAAACGAATGTGCACGAGATTATTCGTTTCGTTCATACTGTCTTTGGTTTATCCTTCTGGTCATATTTGAACTATTTTTTTACTTTGTGCGCCATACCCAATACACAATTACATATATATTTATTATTCGCAACGAATAGTATATAATTGCAAATTAAAGTTTGAAATCTTGGCGATTTTTATTACTTCAGGCAGTAACATTAATATATTAACTGTCAATTCCGTGCCCCATTATCAGGGTTTTTACTCATTTTTGAATTTGTCATAGAAATATTTTAGCTACAAATAGGGATGAAGAAATCGCCAAATTCCTGGTACTATACTGTGTATAGCATAAACATATCACAGAGAGTAAAAAATTGGCAAATATCCAAAAAAAATTGTCCACTTGATTTTCAGGTCAACTATGTAGAATGTACAAAAGATCATATGGCCCTCTCCATGGATAAATGATATGTCCATTCGGCAGTTGACAAGACTAGCAACATTGAGCTTAAGTAAAACAAACAGGCGCCAATCGAAATCTTCTTTTGCCTATGGCGCATGAAGTAAAAAACAGTATTAAGTGCTTTCAATCCTCAGTGCTAAATATCAATAGATTCAAACGAGGCGAATTAACTTATTGAAATAAATTCAGACATCATCAAGATTACATCAAGAATAGGAGGAAATAAATTAATTAGCTTTGCGGAAAGCAGAATAGATTGATGGGATGGACATTTTGCCACCGGTAAGCTAATATTAACAGAGAATTAGTTATTACAAATATAACAATTGGTACCAGATGCATTAAATTGTTCAACTAAACATAAAATAGTAATATGTGCGTGGACGTAAAGGTCTATCGTAGATGCATTCAGGAATAAGGCATGAATGAGTTAATAATACGTGAGGTCATTAATGATAGAGATGGTATGCCATAGTCGCACTTATTAACAAACAATGTATTCCTATTCACACATACGTTTCGTTTGATATTTGATATCGGTTGAGGCCAGTGTATGAAACCCATATGATACAAAGCGAGCATGTTTTAAATTTTCATTATGAACGCCTTGTTTGACGTTGGTTTCAGTATAATTAGCATACGTGTACTGTGAAGAGATCGTATCGTCCAATAAACTCGTATTACTGGACTAATAAAGTGATTCGTGCGTAGTACCGGCTAATTCTGTTGTCTTTGGTTGGCACGAAATGCATTCGTACATCGGCTTACCCATTTTTTCGAGTTGACTTCGGCACACATTCCTGGTCCTGTATATACGTGCTTGTTACTTGTTATATCATCAATAATACGCAATGAATATTTGTTATTTTATGTGCTGCAAAACCAATTATGATTAGTAAATTTCTTATTGGATAAATCCAATTATTTTATATTTGTCAACCAGTGTAAAACGAATATTCTCACGTTTCAGAAATATATGTTCCGTACATTTACTTCTTATTGTTTGGCATTAAATATCAATAGCGCAAATTACTCGCTTTAAAATTGCCCTGAACAACTTTCCACATATTATCCAATTATGTATCATAGATTAAAACATTTCATCATTCTTTCTTTAAATCAAGTTTGCGAGCTTGAAGTAAACACCAATCCCATTGTATTTAACCAGTCGTTAAACAACATAACAAAACTGCCGCCAGGCGCAACGCACTGATGCGTTTCGACCTTCGTTGTACTCTGATGATGATCATGGAAGGTCGAAACGCGTCAGTGCGTTGTGGCTGGCGGTAGTTTTGTTATGTTGTTCAATGACTGGTTAAATACAATGGGATTGGTGTTTACTTCAAGCTCGCAAACTTGATTTAAAGAATTGTTACCACCACCCGCGCAAACAATTATTGTAAAATTTAATTAATCTATTAATTTTTTTCGAATACAATAAAAAGTAAATGATGAAATAATATATAATTAATTAATAACTTTGCTAAAATGATAGCCATTTTACACTAATATAATTAAATTTTCATTTTATGCATTTTTCTTTCGTTTAGACGATAGTTTTGCCAGATGTGAAGCCGTATGAATAAAATGGGATTGGTTTTCATCTCAAGCACGAAACTTTATTTAATTAATTTTTATCATCGCCTGATCAAGCAATTCATATTTAACTGTAACGCTTTGATGCATTTTGAGAGAGCTGCTAAAATCTTATTTTCATATCTGCATGAAAATTTGCAGCCGATATTTCCAGTCAAGTACATTGTGTTGGCGAGTAAAAGAGGTGAGAGCCACATATATACTTTAAATTAACTTATATATGAATTGTTATTTGATCCTCGTTAGTCAGTTTGCCGGCATGCTCTGATGATCACAATAAATCGAAACGCGTCATTAAGTGACTACTGGTAGTTTTGCAATGCGATGTGACTGGTTAACGAAAATGAGATTTGTGTTTATCTCAAGTAGGCCACCTTGATTTTTTAAAATCGTTTTGGACACATTTAGAATTTTTCCATGCCCAGTTGGAGCGCTTTGGATGCAAACATGCCCAACACTTTCTATAATCAATTTTCTTTCGCAGTTTTTAAAATTTTATCATAATCATATGTGGCTAAATTTTGCAGGTTAATGCCTTCCATTGTTGAACACAGAAACTTTGGGCAATGTTTTCCTCATTTTATTTGTTGTCCTGTTTAGACAGTAAAATTGTTTCTCTCATCCAAAGTATTGATGTAGCACAAGTTATGTCATTTAACAATTTATTTAAGAAAGGGCGTTGCGGCACACTTGTTGATGCCCTTTGATTATTATTAATTTTTTTTAATATATGCTGGATGATATTATCTTCATCATTCTCAGGTAAGAATGCCCCATATACAATATCGAAATCGAAATTCTGATAGATATAATTATCAAATAGCCTGACAGGCTTCTCAATAACTCTTAAACTTAACCGTGCACGATTTGTACGAGTGGAAATTCTATTTTCAAAATGTGTAATTGTAGGATAGATAGGCATTACCTAACTCTTCTTTTATGAAAAATTTCTCATCCTTAAATCCTATCTATAGCCTATGTTAATTGTCATCTCAAGATATGGAAATGCATATAACGCATTCAGTCCAGGTAATTGTCATGTTCTTCTTTGTCCGTTAATTAGTCTAAGCGGCTGGTAAATGTATCCATCAGGCTTTACCATTTAATTCATATATACTTAAGTTGAGAAGACAGTCATTAAAGCAAACAAAATATTAGTCCTTCGACTGCAACTCGTTTTTTAATCTTAAAACTCCGATTTGTTTATTACCATTAGTTGATATTTAAGCAGTCTTATAATCATATTAAAGCCGACTTATAATTTAGCTGATATACTTCAATAAATTTAAGATACTTGATAATTTGTAGACATAATACGTTTGTGGAATACTTTGCACGGCTTATCATGCAAGTAGGTAGAAAATAGAGGCCGGTTAATGCATATGACGGAAGATTTAACAGAAATAGTTTATAGGCATATTTAAAATAGGAATCTGTGCAAATCTTTGAAAAACAACTTATTAATGTAACGACACAAATTAATGGCCGACATATTGCGTATATTAAATTCAATTTTATTTACGTTGCACCAATGAGAAAAAAGCGAAACTTGCCGTTTAACCAATAGTGTGCAAGTAGGCATGGCATGCTATTTAAGCACGGCAATTTACCATGCAAGCCAGTTGTGGCAATTGCATTCTACCTTACGTCACGCGTGTGCGTTCTGTCGGCTGTCAATACCTACGCTGGTGATTTGATAGTTTCACCAACAATTGGCTACATCCGTGACTCATCTTGTTGCGGTATAACCAGCGAGACGAGCCAATTAATTGCAGAACCTGAACAACGTTATCCACATCGTGATTACAATAAGAACAACAACAACCAGAGTCCACCCCAGGCTCTAGAACATCTTCACACTCTGATCAATTCAGGAGAACGCATTACCAGGCCCTCTTAAGGGCCCCCCTATCAGTAACAAATCTCTATTCAGAGCACCTTAACCGAGTTTGTAACGTCGTACGGCATTTACTTGAAGCCGGGGCGTTTACAAAATTGGCGACCGCGCCAGGATATTGATTATTGTTCTGATTTTCTTGGTATAAATAAAATTGACTTTCTTTTTCATTTATTTGGGATAAAAATCGATTAAGATTTGCGTTTTATCTACCGTGATCGTGGTCTTCTGGGAATTTTGTTGGGTATATATTCGTGGATTTGTGTTGAATTTTTTTGGGGGATATAATAATAATACATTGGCATCAAAGGCCAACGGGGCCTCTGTTCATCTTTTCTACGTACAAAACGGTACCGTACGTACTCGACAGGCTCAATTGCGGATTTTTGGAAGCAGTTACTGTGACGTGCTGCGCTCATTCAACTGTGGAAGCTTTTTGTGGGTAAGCGTTTCGTTAAAGTATATTTATATATTTTCATATTGCTTATAAATTTATGCTTTTAAGATCCCGTAAGATTGTTAAAATGTCAGGTCCAATTTTAGATATTGATGTTCCTGTTTGGGATGGAGATAGTGAGCTATTCTTTATGCGCGTAGACTCCGCTTTCTCCCCGTTTCCTGATTATGACAGTCATCAAAAACTGTCGAAGGTTTTTGCTAAACTACCTTCTGAATTGCAGCGACGGATTTATCCTAAGCTTAAGGTCATTAGGAAGCTACCTAATCCCATTTTGGGTCTACAAAACGAAGTAGAATCCTTGCTTGGGCCCACGGAAACTGAGCAGATAATAAACAAATATGCGCAGTTAGATATGCCAAATCTTGGCCCCATCGAAATATTGAGGGAATTACGGAAACGTTGGTATAAAACCAACATTTCTGACCATGAGGCTAAGGTTGTTTTTATTAACAATCTTCCCCAAACATTAAAACTCTTTGCCAGACAGCTCCCCAACACTCTCTCTATAGATGACTTATCTGAGAGATGTGAGTTAGAATATAGGGTTTTGGAACCCAAAGTGAATCCATCATCCTTTTCTTCACCCCCGCAAGATGATAGAATCTCCTCTTTAGAGAGAACAGTGGCGAACATGGCCAAAGTTCTAGAAGGATTGGCCATTACCAAATCCGAGCTAAATCAAGTGAATGCTCGACCAAAATTCGTTTCCAAGTCAAATTATAATGGTAGGCGGCGATCGAGATCTCCGCAATCCTTTAATAAATATGCTCCAAAGAACTGGTGTTATAACCACCAGAAGTTATTTATGCTTGCCAAGTTTGTCTTTGTCGTTCCGAAGAATTTCCGAATGAGTGTCAATTTCCACAGCTGACGGAAAGGACAACAGACCGCAGGCAAAAGGGTGCATCAGTATCGGGAAACGTCTGGCGCAGGAAGTAGAAGACCGTACTTTCTGCACATCAACGGCATCAACGGCGCTACAGGGAAGAAGCCAACTACAATCCGACATCCCTGTCGACTCTTTTCGTCCACGCCGAATTTTTCACATAGAGAACCAAACGGACAACGCCGGTCGCAATCACCAGCCTACTTGTTTGCATGACCCGGCCAAACAGCCCAACGAACTTCTGCACCTTCTTGATTTCAAAACTGGCGAAGAGTTCATCGTAGACACAGGTGCGGCAGTCTCAGTTCTCAAAGGTGATTCAATGGCCGAGATGTCGCTAGGCGTTCTTCTCGCAACAGCTACAGGCGAGCCCATACCAACATATGGCTGCCAATACCGCACACTCAACATAGATCTACGACGTGAATTTTCCCACAACTTCATCATTGCCAAGGTCTCACATAATATAATAGGCCTTGATTTCCTTCTAAAATTTCGGCTCATTGTTGATCTTGCCAATCAAAAAATCATCGACCCCTCCACCGGACTTGAACAAAGCTTTTGGACACTTGCCTCCGAGCGTTTGGAGTTACAGGTCATTCAGCCAACCTCAGTGCATCATTCAGCAGAGATATCAGCAGCTCTTCGAAAATACAAATCGCTTTTCGATCTTAACAAGTCAGAGCTACGAGTCTTCAACACGATGCATCATATCGTCACAGAAGGACAACCTATTGCACTCAAGAAGCGACCACTGGCTCCTGCTAAGCTGAAAGCTGCCCAAGAAGAATTCTCAAGGCTTTTGGAAGAGGGAATCATCAGACCATCGAAAAGTTCATGGGCGTCACCACTGCATTTAGTCTCTAAATCAAACCGTAAGCTAAATTCAGTGACAAAATCTGATGCATATCCTATTCCAAATATTAACACTTTACTTGAAAAACTCAACGGCAGCAATTTCTTCTCAGTGATTGACCTCAGACAAGCGTACCATCACATCCCGGTAGCACCAGAGGATATCGAGAAAACTGCAGTCATCACTCCATTTGGCCTTTTTGAATATATTTACATGCCTTTTGGACTTAAGTGTGCTACTCAGGCATTTCAAAGATTCATAGACAACATACTTCGCGACGACTCTGCTTATTGTATGTCATATCTCGATGACATTATGGTATTCAGTCCAGATCTAGAATCTCATGCGAAACATCTACGAAATGTCCTCTCACGCTTATCCAACCACGGACTCAAGATCAACTGTGACAAGATGCAGATTGCAACTTCATCCGTCGACTTCTTAGGGCATCGTATCACGGCCCAAGATATTCAACCGTTGCCGTCAAAGACGAATTCAATCAAGAATATCAAGTCACCAAGGACTGTAAGCGATTTGCAGAAAATCCTGGGAGTGCTAAACTATTATCGCATGTTCCTTCCGGGCCTTTCAAAACAACTTTATCCTTTGTGCAGGCACCTGCGGAACCGAAAAGGACTTAGCAAGAATTCCATCATTGCTTGGTCATCCGAAGACGAGGAATTACTTCGACTTGCCATCAACTCGTTAGCAAATGCCACAATGCTAACGCATCCAGATTTCGAAAAGCCATTTCTACTCACGACAGATGCTTCTGAATTCGCTATTGGAGCCACTTTGGAACAAGAGATCGACGGATTTCGGAAGCCTATCAGTTTCTACTCGCGTACTCTCCAACCAGTAGAAACGAGGTACGACACTTTCGGCCGAGAACTTCTCGCTATCCACGACGCAGTGCGCCATTTTATCAGCATCATTGGCAGCAGCAGATTTGTTGTTTTCACAGATCATGCACCACTAGTTAGCGCACTTCGAAAGCAACTTCATCTATCGCCAAGTACCCTGCCAGAGTGGAAAGACAGCTTTCTCGTCTAAGCGAATGGCAATTTGACGTCTTTCACATCAAGGGCAAACAGAACTTCATTGCAGATGCCCTGTCCAGGCCAGACGTCTCTCTACAACCACCTTCGCCCTCACCATTTACTGTCAACTCCGTGACACTCAGTGAACCTGCACTAACGCCAACTCTCCTGCAAACTGAACAACGCGGTGACATTCACATTCAAAGATAAATAGCCCGTCACCCAACCAAGTTCATATGCCGTCTGTGGGAAGGCTTACCAATTGTTTACTTCACGGGTACGCAGCCCAACAAGCCAGTTCTGCCGACCAGCCTTCAGAGAAAGGTTTTCGATTCAATTCACTCAATTTCTCACCCAGGAAGCCAAGCGACTGTCCGACTTCTTACAGATCGTTTCTGGGGTCACAGACTTAGGCAGAATGTTAAACGATGGGTCTCAGAGTGTGCTATTTGTCAGAAAAACAAGATCACACGACACACTCGTTCTAAGTTGCAACATTTTCGATCTACTTCTCGCCTAGCCATCGTCCACATCGACATAGTTCATCTGACAAAGGTTCAAGGTTTCAGCTACCTTCTAACTATGATCGAAAGATTTACACGGTGGCCTGCGGCATTACCTCTTGGCACCATTTCTGCAGACGAAGTAACTAACGGTTTTATCTCTGCATGGATATCCAATTACGGTGTTCCCAATGAGGTCATCACGGACAGAGGCACTTGCTTCTCATCTGATCGTTTCAAAATCACCTTGCGGTACATGGGATGCATCTTACGCCAGACGACTGCCTACCATCCCCAGGCTAATGGCATGGTAGAGAGAATGCATAGGGAACTCAAAGCTGCTTTAGCATCCTCGTCCATTAATGGCAACTGGGTCGATGCACTACCTTTAGTTCTGCTTGCCATGCGTTCCCGTACTCGTGAATCCATTAAAACATCTGCGTCACAACTCTTGTATGGCATGGATCTACGCCTGCCTAGTCAGCTCCCACGTCTACTACCGGCACAAGATGACCCACAAGACGAAGCTACCCGCCTTCGACTTCATTTCGGTAACATGTCTGAACAGCAACCGAGACATACGCCTCGTCCAGTTTTCGTTCACCCACAGCTCCAAAGCTGCAAGAGAGTACTCGTTCGCAACAATAATGCTGTTGCACCACTACAACCAAAGTATCGCGGTCCTTACCCGATTTTGCTCAAACAACCAAAATACTTCATTATTATGCAAGGCGCTACACCGACATCAGTAAGCATAGACAGGTTGAAACCGTTTATCGAACCGCCTGATCCTGAGAGCGTTCAACCTTCTACACACGTCTCAGGCTCCGTCTGCCCACAATCTCAAATTCCTGCTTTGAATAACGAGTAATTGATTTTTTTTTAAAAACATTAACATTATCTATCAAAAATTTTTAACCTTACGTTATTTTTCGTATTTGTCTTACGTGGCATAACCAGCTGTTCTTAGCTAACAATTGTGTAGCATTTTTGAACAGTTCTTTGGTATTATGCCATCTCTGAGGCAATGTTCGTGTACATATTTTTATGCAGTTACCTTTGATTTTAATGTATATATTTTTACATTATAATGTATTTCTCACACATGACATTACACTGTCTATTTTGGTATGACCAGCTACTTAGAGCTAACGCTTTCGTGTAGCAACACTAAGTAGTGATCAGCTTCATATCATGGTACGGGCCACTTTCAATGCATATCTCAACTTCATCAATTGCACAAAGACCACTTTACAAATGTCATGACCACAACGTCGAGCACTCTAGCTCCTTTGTTCGTATACAAACACATTGACGACGATCCAACCTGCTTAGGTTTTAACTTAAACCTGGCAAATTCAGAGGCGATTTACCTCGAAATCTTCACGCTGCGGCTCCCAAAACTTACACTGCTCTATTTTGCCTCACGTGGTATGACCGACCACTAGAGCTAACAATTTGTGTAGCAATTCCTAGTGGTTACCTGGCATCATATCATTGTTGAAGCAACCAACAAGCATATTTAAGCCCAGCACTTATGGTTCATCATATTTTTGCTTAACTTGGTTCGAACTCTGTCATGCATTTCTTATCTAGCCTCGCAGAGAGGAATTTTTTTCCTTTTTTTCAGAGAGGAAAGTGTTGTAACGACACAAATTAATGGCCGACATATTGCGTAAATTAAATTCAATTTTATTTACGTTGCACCAATGAGAAAAAAGCGAAACTTGCCGTTTAACCAATAGTGTGCAAGTAGGCATGGCATGCTATTTAAGCACGGCAATTTACCATGCAAGCCAGTTGTGGCAATTGCATTCTACCTTACGTCACGCGTGTGCGTTCTGTCGGCTGTCAATACCTACGCTGGTGATTTGATAGTTTCACCAACAATTGGCTACATCCGTGACTCATCTTGTTGCGGTATAACCAGCGAGACGAGCCAATTAATTGCAGAACCTGAACGACGTTATCCACATCGTGATTACAACTCTACAACGGTAGCAACAACAACCAGAGTCCACCCAAGGCTCTAGGACATCTTCACACTCTGAATAATTCAGGAGAACGCACGACCAGGCCCTCTTAAGGGCCCCCTATCAGTAACAAATCTCTATTCAGAGCACCTTAACCGAGTTTGTAACGTCGTATGGCATTTACTTGAAGCCGGGGCGTTTACATTAATAAAATGCGTTAAAACAACACCAAATCAACAGAATGCTCAATTGAGTTTTAGACTGTTCTGCAGGTACGGGCTTATGAATCATTTGATTTAACTAATAGCTTTTAATAAAATTTCCTTTGCCTTGCTCCAGTACTCAATCTTTCACTCGTTTTAGTACTATCTCCGAAACATCCTTGTGCCCTTTAGAAATTCTTCTCTTCAAAATGTGTACAATCGTAATTATTTAACTTAAATTTCTAACAAAAAATAACTTACTAGAGATTTTAATATAAGTCTCTCTCAGAATAATCTGCAATTATAAAATATTTCAAACTAAGAAAGATTACGAACTGTTAGCAGACAATGATATATTTATAACTATAATAACAATTGACTGATTTTTAATATTTCTACACATATGTTTTAGGCATGCATATATATCGATAAACAACTATTTTTGCATGTTTATATATATATATATATATATATATATATATATATATATATATGCATAAATATAAATATTGGTATATATATATATATATATATATATATATATATATATATATTGATAGTATAAATTCAACATGCCATCAGGTAACAAAATTAATTCATCCGCTAGACCTGTTTCATTCTTATTGTGAACACCTTAAGTACTCTCCGAAATAATCCTCGAATGGAACTTGAACCGAAGCACGTTGGCTTCGGAGGTTGTGACTCCAATGACATCGGTACCCTTACCGCATGATACACGCAATTTAAACTCATAAACTAAATATTGCTTTCTGGTTATCCTTTCCTTCAGGTGGAACCTAAATTGAATTCTAAAGATGAGAATGTCTAACTAGCCGTACCCGATATTTCATTAAACCGCAGATGCCATGCAATTTGTGGAGATTATTTTGATTTGAAGTCTAACGGCTGGATATTGATTATATATTTATTGTCTGTATAATCTCAACATTGCATCAGGTAGCAAAGACTATTATTCCTGTAGATCTGTTTCGTTCTTATTGGGTTCTCTGCAAATACTCTCCATTTTTTGCCACTGGCGGTACTCGAACTGGAGTACGTTAACTTCGGAGTTTTTGACTAGCTTTCTCCCTCTCTCTCTCTTCTATATATATATATATATATATATATATATATATATATATATATATATAAGTTTGACTTCCATTATACGGTAATGGCACATTATTGTATCACGGAGAATGTGCGTTAAACGTCTTGTATCCATTAAAACATCAGATAAGATACTAAAACAGGTGAGATAGGCTTGATTTTATTATTTAACTAATGTTTTACCTAGTTGATATTATGAAACATTGAAAGCATTAATAATGGTTCGGTAAAGCTTTAAGTTTGTCAGTCACTCAGGTAAGGAGACAGCTAAATTTGCGCAAGCAGGCAAAAGTGAGTTAAAAGTTTGTCAGTTCCAGGAAATGTACACATTAAAGGCAAACTCCGAAGGAATAATTTTAAAAGATTTAGTACAATCCAACAGACAATATATTGTCGTTGATGCGTCTGGTATAATGTTAGTTCCTCATTATTTGAAACCAGTTTAAAAGTCCTTCGAACAAAGAACTTCGTGACTACTCTTAGCAAAGAGTTTTGACTGAAAAAAGTTATCGCTTACAGCATCTGTCGACATCAAGTTTGTTCTTCACACCTAAAAGATGGCAATTGACAAAATATAGTGTTTTTAGACTTACTTAGAAAAGTTATCCAATATATATTCTCTAAACACAAAATTCGGATTCGCAATTTATAACCGTAAATACCAGTTACGATTAGTTATAAGTGAATTTTATCGCGCCACTGATTTGTACATAATATAATATAGAATTCTTCATTTTTAAACAGACGATTAATTTCTGCTCATTGTTAATTTTTTAGTATAGCAGCTCAATTATTATAATAATTACATTGATTTTGTTAATCATTTCTCAAATTAAATCGATTTCTTGATCTTTGTAATATGTAAAAATATTTATATTTACCTTATATAGAGAAATCAACTTCGAAATAATTAAACCCACTTCAGAATGATTGAACTCAAACACTAATATAACCAATATTTAATTGCCAGTTTTCAGTTTTGATTTTGCTTTTTCCTATAACGTGTCTTGTGTTGCTGCTGGCGACAATATTTTTAAGTTATGTTCAATCAAGCAGCTAAAATATGCAAACTAGCATACACAATTTGAACAAATTAAACATTAGACGTAGCACGTAAAAAAATAAATAACATATGATTAAACTCACACACACAGACACCACACGGCGGAAAAGAAAAGCGCATGCGTTCAAAATGCACTGTTAAATACCTTATTTCACCCTGTCGATTTGTTGCATTTACACGCTTACTTAGTTAAACTACTTTCGGAAAGATTCTACCGAAATTGGCTGCCTTCAGTAATCATACCTGTTAATCCATTTAATGATTAAATTTACAATTTAGTCAACTTGGTAGGTGGTATTGTCGATATACAGAAAAAGTTGAGAAATTATAAATGTGCATTCTATTTTTCAACAATTCTGTTTACTTTTAAATTTGTAATTAAAATTCAGAAATAAATCGTGTATATTGCATAAAAAATATTATTAATCATAATCAAACCGCAACGTATATATATATATATATATATATATATATATATATATATATATATATATATATATATATATATATATATAGTCGAAAGTAAAATTATTCGGCTCTCGCCTCTAATAGTCTCGCACACTTTGTACTTGACTCGAAATGCCGGCTGCACAACTTCTGTGGTCACAAACATTAACCTTTTGCAGCTTTTGCCATATATATATATATATATATATATATATATATATATATATATATATATATATATATATATATATATATGGTAATACAGTTAAGCAATCATTGGTTGCGCGGGTGGAGGTGACAATTCTTTAAATCAAGTTTGCGAGCTTTAAGTAATCACAAATCCCAATGTATTTAACCAGTCGTCGAAAAGCATAGCAAAACTATTGTCAGTCACAAGTACTGACGCGTTTTGACAGTCCATGGTCATCATCAGAATATAACGGCAAACTGACAAGCGTGGATAAAACCACAGTAAATATTTATGGAAAGCAAGATAAGATATGCTATGTTGCTGGAATAGTTAAATACAACCGCATTAGTATATACTTCAAGTTCGCAAACTTGATTTAAAGAATTGTCCCCACCACTGGCGCAATCAAAAAGTGTTTAATTGTATTACCTATACATATGTATGTCAAAAACTGCAAAAATGTAATGTTCGTGACTGCATAGAATTTATTCAGCCGACATTTCCAGTCAAGTACAATTTATTCGAGACTACTAGAGATGAGAGCCACATATTCAATTTTCTTACCATATATATGCATCGCGGGTTGATTCTCGCTAGTCGGTTTGCTGCCGTACTCTGATGACCATCATGACAGGTCGAGACGCTTCAGTACATGAGACTGATGTTAGATTTACTATTTTATTCGACGACTGGTTAAATACAATGGATTTGTTGTTCACTTCAATCTCGTAAATTATATTTAAAGAAATTTACTTCCAATCGCGTAAGAAATTATTGTTTAATTAGAGAATCATGAACAGGAAGTTGTAAACGCGCATATGCGCACACAAATAAAACATTTGCCAGTTTATATTCAAATAATTTTAAACTACTATTTTTTATCTACCTGAGGAATAGGGATGTTCCAAATATCAGCTTCTGCTCTGCGTGACTCTAGTTCGTGTTTTACTTTGAAAACTCCTGGAAATCTTGTTGATTTTGTGTATGAGATCTATATATACTATGTGTTCAGCTATTGCTAGCTATGTTTAGTCTAAAATGCTTCTGATGTCACATCTTTAATAATCGGCATGTCCGGTCAACATAGCGAATTGAGCAGCAATTGCTTTTGTATAAAAAGTAATGTTGGACTGTTAGATTTCAGGAAGTTTATCAAAGCTTAACAAAGCTTTCAAGCGATTATATGCATGTTCATAACATAAAATAAATATTGAATAAGATAGTGATTGCTTTTCGTTTACTGGACTGGTTTACTCTTAATCAAACTCTCGTCTGTATTGGCTTTGAATCCAAAAGCATTTGTTTCAGTCATTTGACTTATTCTATCCACGATTTACTATCTAGTGGTATGTCTAACTCATGCATAATTTGGTATATAACCTAAAATTGTTGCAACGCGTGGCTTCGAGAGGCGTATATAATAACAGCATAGTAACTATCATAATTTCTTCTGTAGAGGAAGACAAACTGAAACAAATTTAACTGTAGAGTACAGAAATAAACTTGCTGAAATAACCATAAATACGTCAGCTTTGCAACATCAATAATGTTTTGGCACTCACAAGATATAGTACACGCCACTTAATGAAATTTTATGTTACAGCATTATTTAATTGGTTACATATTTAACTAGAATCTAATTGGCTGTCATTCTTGGACAAGTTTATAAAAGAATAAGCAATATCACTTAGTATAGTCTGGCTCAGTGCACACTCGGAGCGTTGTCAAACTTTTGCAAGCAGACAGTCGAGTCTACACGTTTAGTAGGGAGCCAATCAGATTTGAGTTATATGCTTGATCAATCAAATTTTGTTCAAACACAAGTAGAAAATTTTTATGTTGATGTATAAATTTTAGGAAAAAGGAAATTAACAAAGTTGGTTGAATAAATAATTCATGTTAGCTCAGTTGAAATTTCAAGTCATCATTATCATATACAGTTAAAATACCACATATTTTATAACCGTAATTTAGAGCATTTACCATTGGCATTTTCATTTACTCAAAGTATAAACGTCAAATGTAATAATCATTGAATTAAACATAAATAATGATATATGAATAATAAACCGCAAAAATTTCTGGAAAATAAAGCCTAAATTTCTTCCATTTGGGCCAATAAATCTTTTACAAGATAATCAATTAGAATTTAAACATTACTAAATTTGTATGTTGCCGTTGACAACACTCAGGCCAAAACGCTCCAATGGCTATATTTAGGTTTTGATATGAATACATGAGAGATTCCGCGCTGAACTACAAGTATTAAACCGAGAAAGAACCAGTAAAATTATTTAGGTAGCAGCCAAGCCTCAGGAATTAGTAATGAATACATATTTATTACGTAAATTTGTTAAACTGAGAGCGCGTGCTTTATACGAGCAAATGCCTATAGATAACTTGAATAAAATAAAGAGCTAGTTCGCTGGTTTTCGAGCCAGATGACATGCTTAACCTAGGAATAAGGAAATACAGTCTCGCCTAGATGAAACATTCCAGTTACGTCCAATGTATGCAAGACTACTAGAGGTGAGAGCCGCATATCTAATTTTGCTTTCCAAATATAAGCAATGCGGTTTGATACTCGCTAGTCAGTTTGCCGTCGTACTCTGATGATGATCATGGAAGTTCCAAACGCGATAGTGCGTTGCGACTGGTGGTAGTTTTGTTATGTTGTTAGACGACTTGTTAAATACAATGGGATTGGTGCTTACTTCAAGCTTGCAAACTTGATTTAAAGAATTAGATGAAACTATGTATGTCAACAGTGCCGAAATTCTTATAAGAGACCTAACTCACATGAACGAATATATTTAAAGCTACCGAGCCAGTGTGGCAGCACTCGAACCTCTGTCAATGTTTACTTCTAAATAAAATAGTTATGACCTACCTGTATGTGAATTAAAGTGTATGTTCAAACCACCTGTTATTAATAAGCCACCGTTTTTATTTGATAAATTTGAAGCCATTGTACGTGTACAGGATTTTTCGTTATAAGGTTCAACTGTACGCGTGGCCGCCCATAAATTAATGTGCCATTCGGTGGCAGTAAAATTGAAATTACCAGTACACCCGTCTTACACAGAATTTAAAAGGTGATTATTCGAGCATTTCTTTGTCAGACCTGAGCAAAGAGCTTGCACAATTATATAGACTTAAATCACTTCCCGGTAAACAACCCTTGGATATCAGGACATGGATTATGCAATAGTTGTCCCAGCTAATAGATGTTTTGCCAGTTTCGCAATCACATAAGGCTATCATTCATATATTGGTGACTCCACAAGAAATTTGAAGTTTAACAGTCATGGTCATTGTTGTTCGTATATCAAGATAAAGAATAGTTTCCTTTTTCATAAATCAGGTCATTTTTCTAGAACAATCATTTTTGTTCGTTTTAGTCCTCAACCTTTTGTAAACGGTGAACAATCTGACCTGGTGATGGCTGGTTGAAGCTGAGCATGTGTAACTTGTGATTAACATTCACATTTGGAACCTGTTTTGTTTTCAGAACTCCTCTTAAAGACCGTGCATAATAAGTCCTTTGTTCAATATATAATTTATCGTGAAACATTTTGTTATTTATATAATGTTTTAAGAAGAATCAGTTGGCTGCAACAAGAGACGGCCCATATATATATATATATATATATATATATATATATATATATATATATATATATATATAAATATGATTGATTTTAGTGAAATCTTAACAACACAGTCATATCATCCTATCATAGATAGTATGGACACCCATTTAATTAAATAAATAATAAATAGACAAATTTCTAATTCCATTTACATTTTCTGTAGCGTTAGTGTTGTTGTTTGTAGTTAATAGTTTCGGAACTAGTTAGTGTGTATGTGAGCGGTTCTGTGTGCGAGTAGAAGTCATCTCCAGTGAATAACAAATTAGAGCCGAAGAATTGGTTTCTCATCTAGCGATAGATTAAATTTTGACCAGGCATTTATTTTTTGGCAATTGAATGTAGGAATTTTTTTCTTCTAAATTTTCTGCCATGCCTCATTGTTAATAAATTTTTTTCATTCCCCTTAGTTACAATGCATGATTTGCAGTTTCCAATTTTATTCAATCTTATGTGTTCAATTTTTTCGGCCATGTTAAAGATAATAATGATGACATTTGTGCAAACGTTATTTTCTTAGTTGTGTTGCCAGTTTGGATAAGTATTTGTTGATGCTGGTCCAACAGATAGTCGAGTGTGGCTGACTGCTAGAATATTTTCGTGGTTGTGTTGCTTCATGCCAAGTTGAATATAATATCATGTTGTTGCAACTTTTAAATTTTAGGTCGGGTGATTGCTGTTTGATATACAGAGTTTCTGAAATGTATGATAATAATTCAGAGTTTGCTATATGTAGAACTGGAAAAATTGTTAATCTGGTTGTATGCCCTGTTTAAAATCTATTTTGCTGTCGCGAAATTAATGTGAATGGTAGATCACTAATTTAAAATACGGTCAGGAAGATGTTTTTGTTGACATCATCTGTAATATGAATCGGGCGTGGTTTGATGTTGACTTATATAAACCGCTTTGGGTAATTTTTCATTCTCAAGATTTTCATCAATGCAAACAGACCTGAACTACGGAAAAGAACTACTCAGCCCGAACAAACTTTAGCTAATGAAATCAAAAATATCGTAGCAGCTCATAGACGTCTACAGAATAAAACGCCCCATTTGTAATACAGAAGATACCAACAGAAATATCTTCCATTAGTTAATAATTATAATAGATCTGCTCTGTAGATAAATCGAATCACAAAATTGGTTTTTTTAAATATAATAATTAAAATCACCTTTAGCACACAGAGAAATGTGAAACTGGAGGCCATGAATCAATTGACAAGTCTTTCAAAATGTTGCCTAATTTGCAAATTAGCATGCATTTGCGGTGACATATATGTTGTACTTACGACGTAAACAATTTTTCAACATAATTTACCAACATATACTGCAGAAATTTATTATAGAAGGTTTAGCAACGTCAGTAAGATCAGCCATTTTAAAGTATACGTTTAAACATCTCAAAAAGCCAGTTTAACGAGACTTTACTTTCTAAATAAAATAAAAGCAGAAAAATTATTAAACCCACACGAATCCTTTTAAATTAACCAATAAATAAGGGGCATTAATATTTACAGTTTAACCAACATTATATTGTATTCGATTGGCCACGAATCATATCAATCAACAACAATATTCTTATATCCATGCGAACCCGACTATTCTTTCAGCCAACATCAAACAGCATTCAACTGGACTGGCTACAAACGGAAGAAAAAACACCTACGTAAACGACTTCTTAATGAACAATTTAGTCTGTCCATCCCGCTTTGTTACCAATGCAAAAAAACAAATCATGAAAAATGTGACTTGAAAAACAACATAAAAGTAAAATATTCGTACATGAAATAGCCAAAAATGTGAGAGCCTGGTATGTAGTAGTGCAGATAGACAGCGCTTACCTCGGTATTTATGCATTGCTGCAAGAAGCTATTTATGATTTATTTATTAATTAAATGTTTATATGTTATAATTACTGTAGCTGTGCTATTAGATATAACATTGATTACTCCATTTGACTAGTACGAGAAGATTTTGTATATTTTTACTTCTTAATTAATAATTAGTTAATTAATTAATTAATTAGTGGGCGCAAATAGATCGTGGAAGCATCAGGTGCATTGTAAAGGCCGGTTTTCAATTGTTTATAGGATTTCAGCATTCACGAATTGAATAAATTTGTTCCAACCAATCAGAATTATCGATGACCTGAATTTTATAAAGTGGACTTTATAAGCCTACACTATTTTATTGTTATTCTTTACAAAATCCAAACAAAGCTTCCTGTGTTTTTATATCTGAAATGGTTATATAGTGGCAAAATTGGTAAATTATAAAAATTGTAAAGAAGTCTATGAAAACTTAAACTCCAGTATGGAAGTCAGAATGGAGGCACGAATCGGCTAAAGGATGATGAACCAAGATGGATTGGTTGAAAATGAGTTTAACATCACATGGTAAAGACCAAAGCAACACCAACACACAAATTTAGTAGCGAAAAATTTGAAGAGTACTGAAAGAAGGCAAATACAATTTATAATCAGACTAGTTCAAATTTTGCAGATTGTAACCGTGATTTCAGTTATTCAAGAAAGGAATTGGGATTCATTTATAATAAACATACTCTCGTGAAGTAAATGCATTTTTATATATTTATATTTCTATTTTTAATTACGTACTATATTTATATTTATGTGAGTATTTATATCAATTCGTAGTACCATTCTTATGTGTAAAGATTAAAATAAATTCCTTTAGATACAAAGAACATTTCTTCTTTATTCTCTCAGTAATTATTTTTTAAATCATATATTTATAAATTCTCGAAAAGTAGCACAGACATTTAAAACGATGAGAGAGTTCTTAATGGTCAATCCTTTAATTATTTACGTGCATCACATTTAATTGATACCAAAAGCCCGAACATGTCTTTTCTGCTCACAGTAATTAGGCTTCTGTAAGTTCCTAGCGCTTCATAAAATACAAATTCAGTTTTGTTAGTACATCTGGTAAGTAGCTTAATTGGTAATACCTAGTTAATATATGTGAGGTTGCAGTATTATGTTGCGTAATTGAAGTCGACTACTTATATATTGATTTAACATGGGTGTTTAAATTGCAATGTTCCCCCAATCAATATGTGAGAGAACGATTCATTCATTGACGGACACGGATTTATTATTGTGAAAAGAATAACTTAAATAACGTAGTTGTAATGGAATCCACTATATCATCGCCATGGGAAAGTGAACTCCTTAAAACCATGTATACGTGAAAATGAACAAGTATAAAATAATCTACAACGTAGCATTTTTTAACCAAATAAGTATGTTTTTGACTTCTATATCGCTCTTGAAACAATATTTTTTTCTTATTTCTGCATATTTTTAAAATTTTACCACGTTCAGTTCTGTTTTATCATTATCACAAAAAGTAGATTTAGAACCGAATTTATCTACAAATTCGACAATTATTTCAGGGACATGCCACAGCATAAAATGTCACTATGGATCCTAGAGCATTATGATCTTCTAGGCAATGAATTCGCTGCTAAGACAACAAAAGAGGCAATAAACCTAAAGATGTTGTGCGACAGGTTATAGATTAATTACCTAGACCATGTTGGATACAACAAGGGCCTGTTAAAAAGAAGAGGCAATTGGTGGCACGTTAGACGATAGCAAGAAATCCACATAGTGTAATTGTGAATAAAGCTACTAAAAGAGAAATTACTAAGAATGGCTTTAGGGAACCTGTTAATAAGTTAGTACCAAAGATGAAAACTGAGATTAATTTACTGTGATGATATTTGAATGTTTTGTAAAACTGTGGATAAAGGATTATTGAAGAAGTCGGTCAACAACGGCAGCCTAAATAATTATTATAAAGAAAAAATCTAAATTCAGTACTGTGTTTGTCAAAACGCAGATCAGGCAACAAATAGAAATTTGTTGTTTATTTTTATTATCAGAACACTAACAAATTTTTCGGCCTATCATCAACATCAATTATTAAGTTTTAAAATAGAGTATATTTTCAATTTTTACCTCTTAGCTCAGCCGAGAAAAATTTTTTAAATCGCATCGCCATTTTTGTCGCTGACACGTGCTAGACAAATTCAACACAATACATACCAACAAGGCGTAGTTCTGTGTGTATGTGTGCGTGAGATAGAGAAAGATAGCGACATTATTTTAGTCCTTCTCTGTGTGCATTTATGAGTGTGTTTGATCGTAATTCCAATGTATACGTTGACTGCTGACTTCGCAGCAAATAGTACACATTTCAGCCATTTCTTCAGTGCATGGGTGCTTATCTTAAACTATAGTGTTCTCATGCATATAGTGGTCTAATCTATGTACACCATTCAAACAAATTACTGTAAACTGTAAGTGTTAACATGCGCGCATTTGCGTGTTTTATATTTTAGGCTTAGCTTTCATTCCAGTTTGCATTTATTTAGACGCAATTACATTCTGCTGAGGTGCCGTCTTTCATATCCTAATGCATTCGGTTTTGCGTACGTTAAATCTGCATGAATAAGTTTGTGTTTGTATGTATTCTACAGGTTTTCATTACGTATCATGCCAGAATTAAAAAATAAAAACACTAGAATGTGCTTATTTTGGGCTAATTATTCTAGCTTGCACGTACGCTAACACCTGACCGCTTTTGAATATATGGTTAATAGTTAATGCATGATTAGAATAATTTAAATAAAGTTTCTAGACTTAAGATAAATACTTAGCCTATATCTTAACGCCTCGTTAAACAGCAAAGCTATCGTCAGCCAGACGTAACGAAGTAATTCTACCTTTCCTGATCATCTTCAGGGCAGAATTTTTAATTGGATAACGTGAATCAAGCCGCAATGGTTATATGGTCATAAGAAGCTGAAATAGGAAACTCAGCCGGTACGTTATCATGTACATAATCTTGGCTGCATCATTTCCATGCAATCCATAAAATATATTTTTTCCGTGTTAAACCACATTCGTATGTTATTTAATTCGCGATTATTGATTGACAGGAATTCGATGCAGATTATTCAAGTTTACGCACTTACGATAGTGAAAAATCCAATTGTCAAACATTTCAATGTTACATGTCCTTTTTAATCTCCTAATTATTCATGCATATTATCTTGAATGGTTGATACAACATGAGCAATGATTAGAATTACAGATTTAAGCGCTATTCCATAGTTTTCAATCTTAACACGCATAATCCAAGAAGCGGCTATATCAATATATATATATATATATATATATATATATACATATATATATATATATATATATATATATATATATATATATGTATATATATATATATATCAGTATAGACATACTTCCACATGAAATAGTGCAATAGATTAAACGCTGTGGCCGTTGGAAGTAAGAGATCATGTAAATCTGCAACAAAGATTGTGACGAATGGCACGAGGAGAAGAAAATGCAATAAAAGCTCATCTAAATGCACAGATTTGTTACCATAGTCGTTTATTAAATGATTATAAGTTATTTAATTCAGCTTGGTTTATTTCGAGTTTGGAGTGAGAGTGTCCTCTTATCCTCATTAATAACGCCGGTGGAGAATCTCTTCTGCACAAAACGTGTGTAGAGGATGGGGAAACGCCGCCGTATTGTTATAGAATGTGTTCATTAGTTGTCAAACCAAGCATGTACTCGAGGCTACGACGGCTTCTTTGAAAGTGGATTATTGAGAAAACACCCCCAGAAAGGACTTCATCAAAACAGTTTGTTGAAAAGTCCGGGATAGGCCCTTATTAAGAAATACTTTTTTAATGCTCACAGCCCTACTAGCATACAAAATTTTGGCATAACACACAAATTCAGATTTTCAATTCCTATTTTTGAATAAGAAACGCATTAAGCCTTGAAATAGAAAAACTTATTCCTGGATAATAGTGGCCTCTCATCCCAGTTTTGTTCAGCCTGGGACTTTGAAAGATTGAAATTGAGGCAACTCCGTGCGAATCATGCTTTATATTGTGCGATAAAAGCGAATCTTAATCAACTACATTCATATAAGACAAAGTCTATTACATAATATGTCAAAGAGAAATTAATTGCACTTGTCTACCTGCACTCCAATTAAAGCAAAATTGCAGTGTAGAAATTGTAAAGAATTTAAGAATTCCCCAATTTGGGACCCCATACCTGAAACTTTTAAAAATGCGTATCACAAGCGTCCATTTTTAAGTAGCTTTCAAACTACATGAATTTTTTTACAAGGATAAAACAATTTATTTTTATTGGCGACTAATCAATTAGTTGTCCAAATGGCCGCACCATAGGCTCGAACAGGGAAAATTTGCTTCGGAGACAGTCATTACATCCACTGTGTCACCAAAGCCACGCACAACGTGAAATTTTCAGTCATACACAATAATATGTTTTCTAGGCTGTCTGTTCTTTAGATGGAAATATTTTGTCTTCGGTTTTTACCTAAAAGTTCGACTAGCCAGCTACGATATTTCATTATAGGACAGGGACAATGACACCTAGGAATGAATTCTTGAGTTGACATAATACGTCAGAATTCCATTATATCCCTGTGTCACCACCAATTAGTCAGCCAATCTCATTGGTGCTTACTTCAGGCTCGCAAACTTGATTTAAAGAATTGTTACCACCTCCTGCGTAATCAATTATTGTTTAATTAGTCAGCCAGTTGATCTACTCGATGAACACTGTAAAAACGCTAATTTACATGATAACACAATCCAGCATATATTGATCATGATCAGAGCACAATGGTAAAATGATGAACTACTACCAACACTCAATGCATATATAAAGTAAGGTAATTGAAATATGCGGCTATAATCCTTAATAGACTCGTAGATATTTTACTTGGTTAAAAATGTCAGCTGAACAATAATTATGCAGTCCAATTTTAACATTTTTTGCAAAATTTCACCACGTGTGTATAAGCCGTACACCTAAACAATTATTGACTGCACAAGTGGTGTTTACATCCCTTTCAGTAAAATACGCAAAATGAATACTAGTCCCACCGTATCTACCCAGTCGCACAACTTAGTTGAACTAATGGCAGTCACACGTAGTGACGCTCGCAAACTTGGCTAATAGTTAAGTTAAGATAACCAACACAATCAATAATTGTTTAATTGATTACCATACACACTTGTGGTAAAGGCTGAAAACTTCTTCTGTTCGTGACTATATAGAAATTATGCATCCAACATTTCCAGAGTGGTACAATGTATGTGAGATTACTAGGTGTGAGAGCCACATTCATGATTTTCCATACTTGGTATAGGCAGTGACGTTTGATCCTCGCAAGCCAATTGTGCCGTCGTGCTCTGACGATCATCTATGAAGGTCGCAACGCGTCTGCACATGTGATTGATGATTTTTTTCTGTTGTGCAACTAATTATACACAATATCAAGCTTGCAACCTTTATTTTAAAAAATGCGAAATTAAATGTTCTAATTAAGCAAGAACAATAATCTAGTTTTGGGTGTATGATGAAGAACTTATTTGCTGAATATTTTCTTATTACAAGCAAATTTTATTTTTCCAGTTACAGAAGATTGTAATTTTTTTTATTTTGCATTATTAAAAATGAAATATTTATTCTCATAGAAACCATTCTTTCACAAAACAATGAACTGCAAAGTATAATATTAAGATCTTAACTTAGTTTCATTATCATCTAAAAAACTTACTATAGAAAAATAAATCTAATGGGCAATAAAAACACACACTGTCAATGACAAATTGCAAAAATCTTTCGATTCTTTCTAAGCCACCGTCAATTGTATTCCTTCAAAAAGGGAATAAATTTTAAAACTTCAAATACCGTTTATTAAACTTTGTGGTTAAATCTACAGTGACTAGAAAGTGACTAGGAAATCATTTAGAATAAAAATTTAAATTTTTTATTTCGCATGCGATTCTACGTCTCCATTATTTTATTCTTCAATCTGACCATATATATATATATATATATATATATATATATATATATATATATATATATATATTTAAAGGGATATATTCATTTCGAGAGAACAAAAGCATTTATTATTTATCACCAATTTACTGATTGTTTAATAATATATTATTACTTCGCGTGACTTCATTAAAAAAGAACACATCGATAACTGTTTTATCCAAAAATTATAGAGTCGATATCACCTAATTTGCCATTGCTGGTTTGATTATGTCTAACGTAAAACTTTGCTTGGTCAACATTATGCGAGCACATTTAAACGAACATTGGTTGCGCGGGCGGTGATAACAATTAATTAAATCAAGGTTTCAAACTTTATAGGAACACCTTTCCAGTTATGTACACGCACAAGTCAGTATAATCTATGCATTTTTTTAATGTAGAGCAACTTCCATATTTAAACGTTAAAGGTAAGATTACTACTTAATTTCTTCATAAGAGCGAATTTCCAACTATTATGATACAATTAAACGAACATTGGTTGCGCGGGTGGTGATAACAATTATTATAATCAAGGTTTCGGTCTTGATATAAAAACCTGACCCATTAATTACTTACATATGTCAGTATAAACTAAGAATTGTATAGTGTAGAAAAGGCAATTCATCCAGTAGACCGGTTTCGTCCTTATTGGGAACTCATCATTTACTGGCCAGAATTTGCCGCGGACAGGACTCGAACCTGGGCACGTCTGCTTCGGAACCTGGTGCTCTAACCACTGAGCCATCCTGCCGCACACTACACTGCACACAATTTTCAGTTATATACTAACTAATGTAACCTGGTTAGTCTATTTTTCCTTTAGGTGGAGCTCATATGGCATCCATTTAGACCCAAAGTTCCAACTAATCATGCCCAATCTGTCATTACTGAACAGACACCACACTACATGGGGAAGTGGTATTGAAATGAACATTTATATAATTAAACGAACATTGGTTGCGCGGGTGGTGATAACAATTATTATAATCAAGGTTGCGGTCTTGATATAAACACCTGACCCATTAATTACTTACATATGTCAGTATAAACTAAGAATAGTATAGTGTAGAGAAGGAAATTCATCCAGTAGACCGGTTTCGTCCTTATTATGATACAAAGAGGAATTACGAACATCACAAATGCCAACGTCCCTGACGTCGATGTTATTTTCATCTTTAGCACCCAGAGGTTAGACGATTAGACAACAAAGACCACATTTCTCCTTTTGTCCAACCTAAAGAAAACTACAAATGCATGTGTCTATGCAATGGTTTGTATAAGGGTTGGTCCTGGGAGCAGCTGGATAAAAAGGAGCCAAACAGCATTTACTAAAGAAACTTATTCTGGATGGCCTTATATATATATATATATATATATATATATATATATATGTGTGTGTGTGTGTGTGGGTGTGTGTGCGTGTAAAATATAGAGCTAAAATAGAAATACAGATGCTAATTTAGGTGGATTTGCCAATGAAATAATCCAAGCCATGCTAAAACATGCAGTTGTATCACAGGTTTGACACACATTTAAATTATCCAACAGTTGTTCTGAATTTCAACGACATATTGAGGCGCATAGCATGCGATATTAACATACTCAAGCGGTAAACATAACTAAATGGGGATCCAAGTTTAGCTTCAATCAGGGGAGAATAATTTTGCGTCAAAATCAGTCGGTGTGTTGAAAGCAAAAATCGATAAAAACTTGTACGGCATACACTCAGGCAAATCTACTATTAAAATCAATGTCTTCAAAATTCAATAACATTTATGAGCACTGTCTTGGTCATCGACTGGGCTCGACGGCAAACTGATTAACGAAGATCGAATCTCTAGCAGTCTCGTATGCATTGCACATGACATGACATGTCAACTGCATAATTTCAATACATTCAACAACAGAAAAATTGTGCAGATTTCATGTCTCATATGTATGTCATACAATTGAACGATTGCTGATTGCGCCAGAGAAGATTATAATTGTTAAAAGAAAATTTTCTTACTTAAGATACACACAAATCCCATTTTATCCATCCAATCACACACAATGACATGTTTTGACCTTCCATAACCATCACAAATGCACTACGGTAAATTTACTAATGACATTTCACCTGTAATGTATACATTTAAGGTAAGCCCAATCATATCTGCATTTCTTACTACCAAAAGTCTTACATACACTGAACTTGATTGTAAATGTAGTCTGTACAATTTCCATGCAGTTACAAACATAATATTTTGCAGGTCCGCCGCCGGTATAAAAGATTTAAAATAAAATAAATACCTGACTGCTAGGGTGGCGACATTAATTACTTAGAATAAACTTGCGTGCTTAACGTATACATCGGTCCAGGTTTATTGATCTAGTCATACAAAATGGTGCAACTATCGTCAATCGCACGAACTGGTGTGGTTCAGTTAACCATGGTGATCCTCAGATCATGAAGGCGAATTCACTAAAGAGGATCAAATCACAATGCGAGACTTATAAATGTGAGAGCCATAGATATGATTTTTACTAACTCAAATCAAGGTCGTGGTTCGATCCGTGTTAATGAATTTGCCATTTGGCCTTGAGGATGACCACGAGAGGGTTGAAACGGGCTAGCAAGTGAGATGGACGGTGGGTTTGCTATGTTGTGCAAATCGATGAATAAAATGGGGTTGGTGTTTATTTAAAGGAAATGAACTTGATACAAAGAATTCCTATCACCTCCCGCGCAATCAGTGATTGTTCAATTGTATAATTTACATAGACGTTGCGAAAGCCGCAAAAATGTTATCTTCGTGACTGCAACGAAGTTGGGCAGCTGGCATTTCCCGACAAATTTAATTTATGAGGGAATACTACGTGTGAGATCAGCAGATTTCTCTTAACTTACACATTCGTTTTGGTCTGACACTTGTCAGTAAATTTGCTATTGTGTTCTAATGATGACCATGGTACATGCGATTGGCCGTATTTTTCTTTTTTGTGCGACCCAAACTCATCATCATCATCCCAGAAAGAAATAAAACATTCATTGACAACTGATACTTCACTGGTATATAAACATTAAAGAAAAAAATAAAGAATATTAATTTATTAGTTTTTTACATAAAGCTAGATATACGACAAAATAATAACTAAAACAAAATACGTCAACGGAAGGTGATTTATGCTGGGAAGGATCTAGATCAAATGAAGATACTGCGTCAAACGCACCCTTGCACTCTAGAAATGCGGCTATTTTGGACTATGATATATATGTCGCTGTTCAAGCGCATGCTTTAAAGTAAATAAATCACCTATATAACTTAGGCCTAGCCGGAATAGTCATCTTATTCATCAGTATTAGATACAAGCAAAGCGCTAAGACGGCGTAAGATGCTGGAAGCAAATTATTCAGATACGACTCATGTGAAGCTTATACCACGACGGTTACAGCGCGAATAACGTTTGCCTTTTCCAAAGGTAAGAATAATGGGCGGATCACTACGGACAACTGATACATTCTTCCCATTGTATTTAGTACGAAAAATAATCGAGGCCTGTTTCATTGCGATATCTTAAGGATAATATTTTATTCCGTAGTTCTCACTTTGATAGTTGTACGAAATTAGCGTTCACCAGTATTGATACAAGCATACGTTCATGGATAGGGACTCATACAGGTGCCAAAGAAAAATTATATTTTTAGTGTTCAGCCCACGTACCAAGACGAGTTATTTTATCGGTTATTAGATAAATGCTACAATCATATCAAGATTCGCTAACTTACAATTTTCCCGGATCTGTTACACGAATGAGTTTGAATAAAAATCGGCTTTTACTAGATGCGAACGCATTATCCATCCCCTGACTTCTGATCCAAAAGAATTCAAGATCGACATTTAGATAGTGCTTAAGTTGGCGTCTTATAGCTCTACGAGCATTATTCTACATCGTGCTAGAAAGAATTTTTCGCCCATATTTTAGAATCTCAAAAATACATTCCGAGGCCCAACAACTGATTTTATTGAAGCCAACATTACCACATACAGTTGTAATTGCATTGCGGTTGGCAGATCTTACCTTCGACCGTAGTATGTTTGATTTTTGATCAATAAGACCAGTTAATATCGATTTAAAAACGGTTAATTGTTTATTCGTAAAGGCAGCTGTTCGAGTTTGCTCACACCTATCTGAGGTTTGCGCTTAGTTTGTTAACCGAAAAAGGAGAGTAGAAATCTACAACGGATAAGTGCGTTTATCTAGTCGACATACGCGTGTCTAAAAGATTGACAGTCCTGGATTCAGCCATGCCATCCATAACTAAATGCTTCATGATCCATTTGAATCCACTGTTGGCTAGGTGCTGGAGGACGCCGTATGACACGTCGCCTTACACTTCCTTTGATGTTTATAGTGCTCAAGTATAATACCATTTTGAAGCAACTATCCATCTGTTGTTCATTATTATCATTGTGCATTGAGCTTTAAATGCAATTGCTTTCATTTTGGTAAGCAAATTTTAGCGCGTGAACTAATTATATTGCATAATCTTCGTTACCAAGCCTGAGAAAATCCTATGACATCCGAGTGTCGAAGCCAATAGCATGTAGATAAGATTGGCAAAACCGGTTATGTAATATTCATAGGAGTCTGCAATCTAGTATCGAATATGAAACATATATAGAGTTCTAATTTATCCAACGTACGTAATTGCACAATTTTTTTTAATGTTTGCTCGTTAAATTTTCTGAATGATAATTGACTTGAACTCTTTTCGGTATCTGGAAATCAGAAATTTGGTTCAGTGATTTGAACAACATCCACAATAGTAATAGCATCTAAAAGAGCGCTCTTTTTGATTGAGAAGAATAAACAAAGAAAACGAGGCAGAATCGGAAATGTAGGTGTCTAAGGGAGCCTGCCTTAATTATTTTATCCCGCACGACAAACCAGATATTGCGACTATTTTTTACCTGCGCAACGGTCAATACAGCATGGGTACATTGTTGTTCCTTTTTGTCATAGTTACATAGTTGTGCGAATCGAAGAATAAAATGTGATTTTTATTTTCTTAAATACGAAAACTTGATCTAAGCATATTTTATTACCACCCGCGCAAATAATGATTGATCGATTGCTTAAACAGTTAAATAAACGCATATATTTGATGCCCTCCAGCTTATGCACATCGGAATAGCAAATGATTCAACGCTAATAATAATAGGTCAGTACACAATAATAATCGTTAGAGTTATACTTAAATTATTTTTTTTATTTCACCAACATGTGATGAAACCAAAACGGTAAATCGCCAGTCAATGTCTCTACAATTATCGGCAAGTGAAATTAATATCCATCCGTAAATGAAAATTGCATGGAATAAAATAGGACACATGAACGGATAAACAGCACGAGTAACGTTAAAGATTTAAAACAATCATCATTATAACTTGTTAAGAACTCAAAGTAAAGTTATTTCCACGTTAAAACTAATAATCAAGCACAGATCACCCATACTCAAACCACAAGGAAACAAATAGAAAGTTAGCACGTTCGACATTATTACACTAGCTGTGACGGATAATAACACATAATTTGTAATTTTTTTCTCAATTAATTGCGTGATGTTTATGACTAACGGAGTCACGTGAAATAAAAATTTACATATTTGCATTCATCAGACTTTGCTTAATTTGTGATTTACACTGTGCTTTCTTCTATCTACATGAATCTACACATATATTTCATAAGGCAGATATTAGGCGTTATAATATATCTATGTCTATATTCTATGTCAATGGCAGTATATTTTTAGAAAACCTGTAAGGAAATCTTATAATTAAGATTGAATTCGCTATCACCTCCTCAGTTGACGTAGTGTCTATGCTGTAATGGCAAGTGGATGAGCGCTAGTTGGAAAATTAAGTTTAAAGTGATGACTAATAGACTCTACCTGGAGGAAGGACAAACTAAAGGTATATTATTATATAACCTAAAATTGCATGTAGTACGCGGCTTTGGTGGTGAAGCGATGGAATGCAAGACTCAGAAACAAATATGCTCTGGTTCGAGCTCCGTTCACGGTAAATTCTGACAAGAATTTTACGAGCTTCCAACTAAGGCGAATCCGGTTCACTTTGTGAATTCTTTATGCTACCTTAAATAATGTAAAGTTTATAAAGATAAATATATAAATAAATTTTTGTTTATTTCCAGATCGCGAATTTGGTTTAAATAAATGTTATCGCATCCTATGCAATCAATGACAGTTTAATTGTAAAAATCTTATACAAAATACAACTTCCCCATGTAGCGTTGTGCCTGTACTATAATGTTAGATTTGGGATGGATAGTTGGAACTTACGGCCGAAAATATGCCACATTGACTCCAACTTAAGATATTCTAATCAAAAAACATAAGTTGGAATATGCCTGAAAATTGATTGTATTGTGCGACAATGGTAGCGCAGTAGCTTGACTGTAAGACTCAAAGGGAAAGTACCCTGTTTTGAGGCCTGGTGGCGGCGCATTCAGGTAAGAATTGACGAGATTCCCATAACGACGAAACGGTCGGCAGAATTCACATTGTAATGCATAAATCAATTGTTATTAGTTGTCGGTAAGTTTAAACATATTATTATTATTATTATTATTATTATTATTATTATTATTATTATTATCATCATCATCATACATTTTTCGATTTAACAGAAACACTTATTCATTATATTTTAGCACTTGAAGTACTTTAAGATTACTATCAGGCCATTCTGTGGAGTTTCAGCGATTATAATCAGAGGAAACAAAATACCTGAATAAGATCATAATAAAATTATCAATCAAAGTAAATTAAATTACCACTCGCGGGTAAATTTTAAAAATTTGTTTAATTGGAGATATGTAATTAGACGAAAAAATCTGCCCAAGAGCCAATCGAAATATTGGTATTTTATGAGTTCTTTCTTAGAGTGAATAAGTCTTGCATAGAATTGCATAGAAATTGTGAACACAATATTTTAGTCAAGTATAAAGAATGTGAGACTACCGATTTGTCCTTAAAGTTTTCAATCTACAACATAGTTTGAGCTCCTTCAGTTGTCTGTGAAGTTAATTTAAATGAGCATTAAAACCAGAAAACCCGTTTCCGTAAAAAAGTTAAATAACAATTAATGGCTTTATGTGGTTTTCAAAGTGAATATCGTACAAACCTGCCCATTTATATAGACAATGTGTACAACTCTTGAAGATAGTAAATTTTCCAAAACAGTATGTTCACAACAGGTAAAATATTCTTATCCACGATTTTATACGCTTTCCAAAGGCTGCATTCCTATTGGCTTAATCTGATCCAACTAAATGCTTTATATCCGTGACTGTAAGGCTGCTAATTAGACGATTATAATCTGAATTTTAATTTTGAGTAATACTAATAAAAAGTTTCATTATTAATGAAATATTATTAATCTACTTTTCATCACAAATTTAAAAAAAACAGTCATTACCATTTCTAGATACACTGTTACAACAACAATTGCACCTAGCACTTTATTTATTAGTTATTAATTTACAAATATAGTGAATAAATCCTCGTTTTAGTACCAACTAAATACAACACACAGTACTACATCTTGCTTCACAACTACAATTCTGACATTTTGTTATCTTTAGTTTGCAAAGGAAGAATGTTGTTCTGTCTACATTTATAATGAATTATTGTATGAAACACAAATAGACTGCTCACGTCAAAGCATGGATATATTGATCATTTCCTAAAATAAATTACCAAACATAGGATTTTAAATCAGAAGACATGCTACTTCAACAAAAAGAGAGTATATTTCTTAAATGATTGTGCAATGCGAGCTTAAAATGTTGAATCTTCACGATTTACGTTCGCAGTTGTCACTTTGCACTATCAGTTTCGCAAAGATCCGATCGATCCCCCTTTCCATGTACGCATCGAGTTTGTCTTCCTGTTGGCTAGGTGCAGATTCGTCCCTTTCTTTCAAAGGCTTCAACGTTGTTCATACTAACCAATGGAAATGAGGTACGATCTAATCTTCGTTGACTGGCAACGTTTCGATATGGAATTCTTCATGTCACCATCAAGCCTCTAATCGCACACACAATTCAACGCTCACAATTGCTTAAATCTGCAACTACGTGATGAATTCCCAATAGGAACGAAACTGGTCTATTGGATTTATTGCCTTTTCCCCACTATACCATTCTTAGTCTATACTGACAAATGTACGTACGTAATGTGTCAGGTGTTTATATTAAGATCGCGACCTTTATTATAGTAAATGTTATCAACGCCCGCACAACCAATGTTCGTTTAAAAATATGACCCCACTTCCATGTTATCAGAATATGACGCAAACAATGCAAATTGTCCCCAAATTTACTGTTCGTACGGCTCGTCGCTCGTCGCTAGCTTTTAAGACTGAAAGCAACAGTACACATGAACACGATTTTGTTAAGAAGCTTAATCACGACAATCCTGGAACTATCGCCTTTTGTGAAACCAGGTGCCAAAACAATTCAACCGAGCATTCAAATTGTATTCTCCATCTTCTTAGGTTGATTCGTAAGTTGGCGCAGAATTTGAAAGATAATTCAAGTTTAGGAAAATCGAGTTTTTATCCTAATTAAACGCATTATATAATAAGGCCAAAGTCATTCCTCAAATGAAAAAAATTATATTGTTATTATAATATAAAACGAAAATATGAGTATTTTCATTCGAAATTTAGAAAATATGTCATCAGAAAGAAAAGGATTTGTATCACATTGTTCTGTCTTGACAAGAACGATAAATTGAGTCAATCGCATATACAAAAAGTCATAGCGATGAATCTTATATATCCCTGGAGCATTGTATAATAAAATGCATTAATGGCGATGATTAAAAATACAAGAGGATAGAAGCATCGCATGAGTCATAGTTTTTCAACAGGAAAAGGCATAGTCAACCGTATAATGAATCGGAAAACGATTTCCTGGGTTGTATAGACAAAATGAAAAAATAAGTCATGTTACTAATATGGATGTGGGCCACATCTCTTTTATCCCATGCATTATAAATTCTCTAAGCCGCCATTTAGGCAACTGGTGGTAGTCTGGTTCTTGTACGTTGGGTTAAAAAATATTAGTGCTTATCTCAAGAACATAAAATCGATTTAATTATTGTTATCACTACTCGCGCAGTTAGTAGTTGTTCTAATGTAAATAATGTCACTATTTGAAACTGTGCATTCCACAAGAATAAATATCAACAACAATTTTCAGAAATCTGAAATATATGATACAATACTATGAAAGAATAGTTATAACTACTTTAATCAAGGTTGCGATCTTGATATAAATACATGAACAATTATGTGCATACATTTGTCAGTATAATGTGAAAAAGGCACTTAATCTTTTAGACCGATTTCGTCCTTATTGATAATTTATCACGCACAGTTCAGAATTCGCTATCTGCTTCGGAAACTATTACTCTAATCACAGAGCCATCCTACCGGACTACTTAATGAATTACGTCTTATGCAATTTTAGGTTTATACTGACAAATTTGTGTACATAATGGGACAGGTATTTATATAAAGATCACATCCTTGATTAAAGTAATTGCTATCATCACCCATGCTACCAACGTTCGTTTAAATATATGAAAGTTAAAATGTTAACGGCATCAAATGCGTAAAGAAGGTAATATAGACGTCCCTCATGCCACACGCGTATGAACACGCTAGCAAACACGTATTTATGAACACCAGTCAAGCAGTTTGTTAGCTCAATTAAACGTTCATTGATTGCCGTAGTGGTGATAACAATTCTTTAAATGAACTTTGCTTGCTTTAAGTAAACACCAATCCCGTTGTATTTAACCAGTCGACGAACAAAATAGCAAATATACCGTAAATCACATGTACTGGCACCTTTTGACCTTCCATGATCATCATCAGAGTACGACAGCAAACTGACTAGCGAGGATCAAACCGCAATGCATGTATATGGAAAGAAAAATTAGACATGTGGCTCTCACCTCTATTAGTCTCGCATACATTGTGATTGACTGGAAATATTGGCTACACACGAGCATTAACTTCATTCGACTTTCACCACACATATAGGTAAAGAATTTTATTAGCTCTTTATCATTAATAAGATTTTCCCGATTAGTTATTTGTTAATTTATATTTATGGAACAAGTGATCACATTGTTCGCCATAGCAATTTTAGTTACACACACTAATTCTGGACAGGGAATGGTGATGTTGTTGAAAACCCGAAATCTTGCTGAAACAGCGTGTACCAAATTAAGACCTTCTCTCTATTTTCATTTTGTGATACAAAACACCTGGGAGATTATCTGGTTTATGATAATAAATTACTCCGATCTTTGCTCTCCATAGAAATAGCTATTTTACCCTCAATCTATTGGTATAAAGCAGAAAATTGATCTGAAAAATTAAAAATTAAAGCATGCAGTGCATTAAAATCATCATTTAGTATTTACTATTTTAACGAAATTCTCATAACTATCTCATTGGTTTATTTTACAGGTTTCCTATTGGTTAACAATTGAGGTCCATGTTTACATTTTGTTTGTTGAAATCCTATTTGTCAAAACGATGCGCACAATAAATCAAGTAAAACATTTGATGTCAAAAGAAAAAAATTAAAATTATAAACAAAAATATAATTATAAAAACAGTAAACATCCGTTCAGAAGCAACTGTGTGCAACAAATAAGTGTTAGTAAGGAAAATTAATTTATTCACTTTAAAAAACTTCTGGGATTCTTATCTAAAATTTAAAAAAATACTAAAATTGATAATTAATTTAAATACTTTCTTTCTTGTACTTATTCTTATATCTAATGTTTGGTCTAAATAGCTTAATGGATTCTTCAACGCTTTGTACATAAAATACATGCATCAAAGACATCTGTTGAGGGTGAAAAGGTACCAGGAAATCTCGTTTAAATAATTAAACTAATATTTGTTGCGTGGGTGGTGATAACAAATATTTTAATCAAGGTTGCGATCTTGATATAAGTACCTGACCCATTAATTAATTACATATGTCAGTATAAACTAAGAATTGTATAGTACAGTTCGAATTGCCTTTTCTACTACACTATACAATTCTTAGTTTATACTGATATATGTAAGTAATTAATGGGCCAGGTGCTTATATCAAGATCGCAACCTTGATTATAATAATCTCGTTTAAAATTTGTTGAACACTGGCGATCAGAAAAGCCTAAAGTCACAAATACTATGCTACCTTGAACGATAATTATTTAATAAGACGTGTTATGTTGAAGGAATAAAACGAAGATCCCGTTAAATCCGAGATAAATACCAAACCCATTTTATTTAACCAGTCGCACAACGTAGCAAATTTTTTGACAGTCGTAGGTACCGACGCGTTTTGGCTTCTTATGAACATCGACACAGCACGATGGCAAGTACATTGTGTGCGAGGCTCCTAAGAGTATAGCTGTATACCTGATTTCCTATGCCATCTTCGTTAGATAGTTCGCCATTTTGGTCTGAAGATAACCATAGAAAATCTAAATTTTCCGACTGATGGGTAATTAAAATAGGATTGGCGTCTACCTCAAATTAAAAACTTGATTTAAGTAAGATAAGAATCTGAATGTCATTTTCGCAGCTCATTTTGTTTATAAGAATGAACTTGAGTTTGAACTCACGTAGTCGATAGTTCCATATACAACCTGAAGAAACCCAGAAGCAAAAAACACATCATTTAATGAGAATGATAGTTCCAAAATAAATTATTATTGTTTTTCTACACCTCTGGTATTTACGCAAAAAGCACAAACATACACAGCGTATTTTACCTTATGTTTGTGGACTTTAAATAAAAAACACTCTTATATCTAATTTAATCAGTTGTTGAGGATTGACATACCAAGAGTAGTTACTCGTTAAGATGTTGTTTGATCTTCACTGACTATCATAAGAGAACGTCGGAAAAGTGTACGGAACTGCAAAATATAAATTTTATTGAATACTATTATTTTTCAACCTTAACAGCCTTGTGTATGCAGTAGTTTATACGATTACAGGCTATACAGTTACTATGCCTTATCCTAGATAACCGTTTGCATTTTTAAACGTTTGATTTCGCGGGTAATGATAAATTTTATTGAAGGTTTAATACGCACACACTGCAATTTAATCCCTGTCAGACGGTTCTCTGACGTTCCCTGTCACTGATCATGTAAAAAACAAAAGCTTTAGTGTAATGAAGTTTTAGCAATAATTTGAATATCGTTTATTTTAAACGTAAACTTGACGAAACAAATGTTTTGGTCACTCGTGCAATCACATATTGCTCGATGATTCAATTATTGTGGGTCAAAACAAAGCAAAATCAATATTTCTTTCGAATATATTTTAATTGAGCGTTGAGAGCGCTTTTTCAACAGTTTTCAGACGCACTGTAACTATTTTTTACCGATGATACCTACTTGGGCACTAAAATTTCAGTAGACCATGGCATAATGAAAACAATGTTTTACTCTGTTTAAACAGGAACTTGAATGTGCGCATAAAATGTCTAAGTTCATGTTCAAAAATGATGTACGTTGAATGGTTCACAACTCCGCTGTGTTAAGGTGAAAATATTTAATTCAATATAATTGTAGTAATATCAAGCATGTGTTACGCATACGCACTCAAATATTTATTTCTCCGGTGATATATAGCAAATTTTGTGTGTTTAAGTAAAGTTAAAATACCTCTTTTAAAAGTACATGCCAAGTTTTGTCAACGAAGGACTTCGCTTAAATTCATGCTACGCTAGGAAGATTCACCGATGATGTGCGTTAAATTTACCATGTAAACTATGCGAACAAATCACTAAATAACATAGAATGCAATAAGTTAAATAAGGATAGGTCTAATCAATTTGAGTGCAGCTAGTGTATTCAGCTAATGGCGATATTTCAAACGCTGATATCATCACGAAGTTCAAATGAATGCAATCAGTAAAGTTGAAGCAGTTTGTGTCATGCATAAGTGCACTTTAGACAAATTTATGACGATGCATGTTTAATAATTGCTATTGGTAGCAGTAGTTAGACGGTTGAAAGAGATCAACTGAGTTTAATTTGCGACTACTTACGAGGCATGAAAATTGATAAATAAGAATATCAGTAATGTCAGTTTAATCACTAGCAGCTCCGCAGAGTTTGGACCATGGGGAAAAGGTTGAATTTGTATTCCATCGAGAAAAAATGCTCCATGCTTGGTTATTTCTAATCGTTTTAAAGATTATACCGGTTTGAAGACGGCATATTCATTCTCCTTTGCCAATTGCTAATATGATTGCTTTAGTATGACCAGAAAAGTTTCCTTTCTTGTATTTAATCAGCGCTCATCTTGTTGATTTCTCCAGTTTACTAATTGATTTATTCAATTTAGTAAAGTATTGCGCATCGAATAAATAGAATAAAAAACGGAGAATATTCCTGAATGAAACGTTAATATCAATTTAAACAAAAACGAGGACCAAGAAGTTGGATGCCAAATACCAATAACCAACTCGCTCTACATTATTTGTAATTTTTAAATATAAATGTAGGTATTGTATCGCACAAATTGAACATGCGAAATTGCATTTGATCAATAAAACTGGAACATAAATAGTCGCACAACAGGATAAATCTACCATCCTTCGAACCAACTTACGCTTCTTGAATTTCCATTCTCATTATCACAGTGCGATGGCAATATGTTTAATTTGCACAAAACCGCAAAGTATATAATTATGTGGTATATTAAAAATGTTATTTATACTTCTCTGCAATCCTCCCCTTTGACTTGAATGTTCACTTCACAATTTTAATAAATATAGGAAGTTCTACTTTTGAGCAGTTACTGCTACATTTACATAAGTTTTTGATCCAATGCCGCGTTTTGCGTACGCGGGTTGTAGCTTTGCACCAACATTTTCACAAAGAGCCTATTGATCACAATTTTCATTTCCTTTTTGTCTTCGATCGGGCTGAGTTTGTATTCGTCCCAATGGAAATGCGGTTCTACCAAAACTTTGCTTGCTGGCTACGTTTCGATGCTTTTTTTCCAGCACCATCCTCAGGCAACTATACACAGTACAATACTCACAATAGCAGATTTAAGCAAAAATTGAGTATTGTACTGTGTATAGTAGCCTGAGGATGGTGTTGGAGAAGAAGCATCGATGCGTAGGCAGTAAACAAAGATGTGATAGAACCGCATTTCCATTGGGACGAATACAAACTCAGCCCGATCGAAGACGAAAAGAAAATAGAAATTGTGATCAATCGGATCATTTTGAAAATGTTGGTGCAAAGCTACAACCCGCGTACGCAAAACACGGCATTGCAACATATGAAACTGGCACTCAGCAATCAAATTTGAAAAAAATTACATAAGTTGTTTTATTAAGAAAACAATGCGTGCGCGTGTGGCGAAACCGATTATTTACATCACATTTACAGGCCTGAGATAGACACCATTCCTATTCTAGTTAACAGTCGCACGACCAGGCTGGCGGTAGTTTTGTTATGTTGTTCGACGACTGGTTAAATACAATGGGATTGGTGTTTACTTCAAGCTCGCAAACTTGATTTAAAGAATTGTTACCACCACCCGCGCAAACAATTATTGTTAAATTGTATCCCACCTCGTTTGTCTGGTACGCGTCTACCTTGACAACAATATCGCCTTCAGAATGTTATCCCTCCGTGCAGGTTTTTCTACATTCATATAGTTTATTTACTTAGGAAAACATCGAGAGTGTGTGTGTGTAATGGCAACTGTTAATTTGATCACATTTGCTCACTTGAGATTTGCATTATTCCAAATTTATTTTCCCAAATGCGCAACGTAGCAATGTTATCGGCCTTCACGCGAACTGACCCGCCCTCGACAATCAATTCTATTCATCAATGTAGGACGACAAAATAATTAAGGCGGATCTATCGGCAATGTATACACACATGTGGTCAATCCGAAAATATTCTCCTTACTCGTTTTTCTCACACAAATTTTCCTACACAGTTTCTATTTATTCAGAAAGTTCTCGTTTTTTGTTGCTAGTTCAACACTTCAATATATGACGTTTCATTAAGCAAGCAATTATTGTGCGGCTGAAGAAACCGATTATTAGATCATTTTCGAGAACTTTAAAATGAAGATATTTCAGTTTTATTCAACTAGTCGAACGATATAGCAAAGATCAATAGAGGTATGAACCGCATATTAAATTTTCCTTTCCATATATATATATATATATATATATATATATATATACTATATATATATATATATATATATATATATATGCATTGCTGTTTGGTCCTCGCAGTCATTTGCCGTCGGACTTTGATGTTGAACATGGAAGGTCAAACGCATCAGTTCGTGTGATTGACGGTCGTTTTGCTATGTAGTTCAACGACTGGATAAATTCAAGAGGATTTGTGCTGATTTCAACCTCGTAGACTTTATTTAAAGAAAGGCTATGGTCCATCGCATGAACTAACGATTTCCTACATTACATTGTCATCATCAGGATAGGGTAGAAAAATAATTTTAATGCGGATCGATCGGCTTTGGGTATATATATATATATATATATATATATATATATATATATATATATATATATATATATATTCTTTTGAACTTATATGAATATATATATATATATTTATGTCTTTCAAGAATTTTTCTCAACTGGAATATCCGATGCACAATTTTTATCCAATCAGCATATTATCCATCGTGTAGCTTTTGCTACACACATATGCCTGATTTAATTACAAAATCAGTGCGTTTGCGATTGATGTTTTTGATTATTGGGGTCAAATCTGACGACATTAATTATGCGCCATTCCAATTTTTTAACAAGTTGCAAAACACGACAAAACGAACGTCCTTCGTACTAACTGACGCTTCTTCAATTTCCATTCTGATCATCAGTTAACGATAACAAAATCATGAAGGTAAATTGAATCGGAATGTATATGAAACTACAGTAACTCAGAAACTTTTCACATACCTTGCAGATGTCGCATGTACTATGATTGACTGAAATGTTGGTCTCACATGTTGTGTCATGTCAAAATATTCTACGTTCGTGTACCTCGTTCTATGCTTACGTAAATTATTTAATTAATCTAGCAATGCGTGAACCGGTGATGATAACGATTAATTGGTTCACGTTTGTTGAGTGAAGAAAGAAATCATTCCACTTTTAGATAACATTTCACAAAACATGGTAAAAATACTGTTCTCCGTGCAAATTGACGCTTCCTCAATTTCCATTGTTATCATCAGAGTACGACGGCAGGATAACTAAGGTAGATCAAGCCACAATTTTTATAAGGGTACGATGAGTAAGAAATATCGCTTTTACCTCGTATATATTTTCCTAGATTAGAACTTCAGATGCATAATTTCCACCAAATTCTCCGTTTGTGTAGCTTTTGTTACAATTGCAAGTTATTTTATTAAACAAGCAATGACTACGCGTTCAGTTTTTAACATTAATTTAGATCAATTCACAGTCTTGCGGTAGGCATAATTTCATTTGGAAGTTTCGTCCCTGTCTGTTCGTTGTGATAATATTAGCAAACTAAATAACATGAATTAGATAGGAATTTATGTAAAATGCCGTTCAAGCTATACTTTATATACATGTTGAAATTGGATTCTCATTGGTAGATTTTCCGTTGTGCTCTGATAATGGATATGGAAGGTTTAAACGCGCCTGTACCATTTATTGACTGTAGTTTTGCTCAATTTTACACCTAGTTAAATTAAATGGGATTGGTTTTTGGCTATCGTTTAGTTTCAACACATTTGATCCATCACGTTTCAAAATGTAATGTTATTTTTTATTAGATCTAATTTCTTTATTTTCCAAATGAAATTTTGGCAGAGCGCAGGTGTACAAAATAAGCTTCTCTTTTTTATACATCGCATGCACAACCACGAGCAAATCCTTTCGTTTGGTTATTTACTACTTCAACCATTATGGTGAGCCTCAGGATTGAATAATCATATAGCTTTATATGATTTATGCATGTGTGTGGTTGGTTAGGCTGGACATTTTAATTAGCTCACTGAAATATCTACAAGGCTGAATTCAATATTGTAAAGTAGGATGTGAAAAACGGATAAGCTCCACAAAAACGTCGATGTTCAGATATATCTAATCTTCAATATATTGTGAGGTAGCCTAAAAATATGGGTAATTTGAAGACTGCCTGACGAAAGGATATTTTTACTCTTGAGTCGGCATAATAAGACGCTCGCTAAAGAAGCGGTGCTTTTAGTGGTCTTCGTTTTAAATTTCGATCAAATATGGTATATTTTAATAATCATGAAGTTGTTAACGTTTTCAGCCTATGTCAATATTACATTTCTTTTTTACATAAATTGGTTTCGCATTATTATAGACAAATGTGGACTTTGCTCTATCCGATTCCGATCCGGTGAGAACTTACCTAATTTGCATCTTGCATAACGCAGTACTGATTCCAGTTGTTTTCTTTCCTTAATATATTTCGGCTTCCGTTATCGTTGGCATTCTTAAATTGGTCCATCTTCATCAGTTTTAGAAAACAAACTCCTGTAAGAGCTCATTTGCAAAATGCACACCAAGGGTAACTCATACAGAAGATATTCACCTGTTTTTTATCAATTCATGTATACATTTCTTTTTCTATTTCTATTTAACGGTAGAGACAAGACGTTGCCAAAAATTTCTTTGGAATCAAAATAGCTTCTTTATCATTTCTTGCTTTGAATAACACCTTAAACTTCGCCTTGTTTGGAGTTTGATATTTGTAAACAATGCGTTCGACTATTGAGGAAATATATCGCTTTGCCAGCTGTGTTTAGTCTAAAACGCTAGTGGATTTGCTGCTTTAATATTAATAACAATATTAATATAATATAAATATTGATGAAATTATTTATGTTGGTTTATGTTTACTTTAAGCTAATATTTGGGATGGATTTTTATTGATACAGCAGAGGGGAATTCACTAAATCTAATCTAATTTAGATTCCCCGTCTAAAACCTAGTTCACTTCATTAGAATTTTATTTATTCTTCCGTTGATGCTAGTTTACTAACTGATGTCGCAAAAAGTTACTTTCCTGGCATAAATAGCTGTCGCTCATTTCAGCAATAAGGCGAGTTAAATCATAAAGAACAATAATATGCGCAGAGTTAAGAGTATTTAAAAAGCTTACTGAATTGTAAATTTCGAGAATGTTCATGCATGATTGCTCTTGTTTTAATTCACGGATAATGCACACTCAAACTTTAAAATTCGTTTTTAAGAAAAAAATCATTTAAATTGTGTCTTTCAACTTTGCAGAATGAAAGGCGGAAGATTTTTTTGTTTTTGTACCGTTTCCTTAGATTTATTGCCGCAGAGTATGAATCAATAAAACAAAACGGTTGGCTTTTCAACACGTGCTTAATGCAATGCAAAACATCTTCAAATTGATCCTAATCCAAGGTGCCATTCGAAATGAGTAAATTTATGAATTTTAAATATTCTTTAAAAATAATTTGGTTTATCAAACTCACATAAGAATATCCTGATTAGTACCTACTCTTATAATATGTCATTTTATTTATCAGCATTACGAACAATAAAGAGCTGGAATCAATGAATAAGGTGATATCATTTTGCTGGTAATGCCATGCAATTCATTATGATATCAGTAATATTTAGCGTTTCTTGCTTTAAAATGGTATCGCGTTCATCAATCAATAATCACATACATTGTTGCTTTTCGCCCTGTGTATTAATTTATTATTTCGGCAATAGAATTAAAAACAATATAAATGAAAATAAGATAGAAATTTAAATGTTAGCCCAAGTAAAGGATCAATAAAGTACAACAATTATTAAATCAATTATAAATACCAATTCAAAAATAGATGATAAAACGTAAATGGTGAGCATCCTCAGAGTTTGACCTATGGTAAGCAAATCATAGTAAGCAAGACGACAGCAGACAATACAATTAAACAAAAATTGATTGCGCGGGTGGTGGTAAAATACTTTAAATCAAGTTTGCGAGCTTGAAGTAAACACCAATCCCATTGTATTTAACCAGTCGTCGAACAACGTAGCAAAACTACCGCCAGTCGCACGCACTGACGCGTTTCGACCTTTCATGATCATCATCAGAGTACGACGGCAAATTGACTAGCGAGGATCAAACCACTTTTCATATATATATATATATATATATATATATATATATATATATATATATATATATATTGAAAGCAAAGAAAGAACAACGGACAAAGTTCGAATTTGCCTCATATTCCTGCATTTATGTAAAAGTAACTAAAATAATCATGATAAAGCAAAAATGCAGATCTCACTGAAATTATTTTTGAAGTTCTATATTTGTTCATTCGTCAGCTCATTATGTTATAGATACAAATTAATCGCATAAAACTTGTAAAGTTATATTGCAGGCGGTCCGATTCCATTTGTGTGGAATTTGAATTCAGGCAACAGCTGAATACCTAGATTGGAGCTACAGTTTTGTGAAGACACAAAGGTATCTCGTATTCCTCAATTTAATCACTAACAAATCATGTGGAAATTTTTGGATCTGTGTTGAATGGAAAGGATGATGATAATTCATATTCTGATTTAAATATAACCATCATTTCCTGCAATAGTTATATTTATTCTAACCCGTTGTCAAATGAGACGGGTTGGGGAAATACAAATTATAGTATATTCTTTGATGTGCTAAACTGATATAGATATATGCATTTACGTAATAGTACGTGGTAAGTTCTCAATAAGTACAAAACCGGTCCATTGGATGAATTGCCTTTTCTACATTATTGCATGTTTACTTTATACTGAAAAATGTGTGTACATAATTGGTCAGGTGTTTATATCAAAATCGCAAACTTGATTAAAGTAATAGTTCAAATAAAACCAGAGGTGTATGCCAAAACCAGCGCGAAGAAATGTGTTATCTCACAACGATTTTCAAAATATTTTAAATTTCGATAAAATTTGGAATAGCAATAAATTCTGAATATCTACTACTGTAGAATAGCCTTATACTCTGGCCTTGATCGACATTGATTATCACATTCCGTTGTAATTATGATGTCATGAAGTGAAATATAATATTTATATATTCTTTCATTAGGAGAACTTATATATATTTGATTGTGCATTAGGTGTTGCGTACATAGTAACACTGTAGTGCAAATAGGACCGGAAGCAAATTCCAGAATCAGCACGAAAATGATGTTGAAGTATAATTTACGCATGCGTTTCGTACTTATTGACGACTCATCAGTAGAAGCGTTCCTATTTGGAGTACCTTTTTAGTGGTTGAGCAGTACCTCTATCATAATTGCATAGAGGTATTTTCTGTGGAAATAATATTAAATAGGACTATAAATTGTTTTACTGAATGGTATCAAGATTAACTAAAATATTTGTTGACTAAGGTCGATCGTAGTCCGTTTAAAGGGCTTTTCTAGATTATCAGGTGTTTAGAAAGTGTTTTTAATTTCAATCTTTTTAAAATGTAGCCTTCTTTAAAGGCACATTTTTGTCATTTTTTATAGGCTTGGTTAATATTTATTGTATTGAGTTGGGTTTTAAGTCATATTGTCAAATGTTATATACAAATTTGACTCTACCACCGCTATAATATACATATGTATGCCGATTGTAGCACACAAATGTCCTATATTTATTGACAAAATATTTATTGTGTTAGAGGTGTATTACCTGCTTCTACTGTCATGTCATCTAAAAGGAGGTAACGCAAACCAACATGACATCATGCCGTTTTTCAAGCTAACTTCAGCATTCCCTCTAGTTCTTTTCAAACTACCTTGTTACCAGGTAAGTAATAACTACTGCATAGTTGCCAAAAGGTTATTCAGATGTCGATGTTATTGGCCAAAAGCTAATTTTTTTTATATATGTCAATATTATTACTGGCATCGCATTAGTGAAAGCAGGTTAACTCATTCTATTAGTCGGTGTTTTATCATACACAATTGTGTGCTGTCTGCCACATTGTATACCATTATACTTGTTGGCAATTTGTTCACTAAATCCACGCCGAGCAAATACAAATGTGAAAAAAATTATTAAATTATTCTAAATAACTTTTTTAGCTAGCCAAAGAAATTTATTTTTTTGTATCGACGAAGAAGTAGGCGAATTCGCCCTTAATGAACGGATAAAAATCCCTATGAAAAATTAAAGCAATTTAATTTCACTTTGTGTGATTAAAGTTTAACCGTTGAAATATGCAAATGCTTATGTTAATTAACATAAATTAGTATATATTTTTAAATTCTATTAACTTAATCGAATAAAATTAATATTTACGAGCGTAAAGATAAGCAATATTTAAATTTAAATTTCTTACTTGTAGCAAAACTTAATCACATTTTTATTTACGTCTATCTAAAATTGAGACAACAAATGGACTTATGGGGATTAACGGAAAGGTACAGAAAACATGCTTTGTAAATCTGACATGTGACTTCAGCCTCTAGTATTATGACATCCATTAAACCTTGCTTCAAATTAATTTTCAAGGTTGATATAAGCACCAATCCAACTAATGCTAACCAGTTGCCGAGAATATCAAAACTATCGTTAGTCACACGTACTGACATCTTCCGATTTTCCATTCCATCATCAAAATACGACAGCAAATTCATTAACAAAGATCAAAACGAAATTCATATATTAAGTATGTTTCTTAAATATGACTTTAAATACAACGAATTTGAGAAAACTATTATAACTTATGTGAGAACATTAATGGGACGGAAAGAATTTTTAACTACATAACATATATAAACTGCTAGTAATCTTTTTAGTCAGATTTCCCTCCGAGGTCGCATGACTACTACTGGCGATCACGACTTCAAAGGCCAATCACTATTTTTAATATTTATCTCACTTGAAATGTTTGTTAAACTTTTAATTTTGGAGACAGGTTAAATGTCATAGAGATTGAAAATAAAACATATTCTGAACACCTAATCGAGTAAAGCCTCATACCCTTGCCGTGATAGATATTAGTTATATTAATGCAGAAACTATGAAATTACTCGATTATAAATATAATTTGTATAAATTATTTGTTGTAGGTAACTCATTTAAAAGCAATTATGTACTAGTTTGGCGCACTTGGTAGCAATTTTTTTCACTTAAGACTAGAAGGCTCTGCCAAAGTCGGCATGAACAAGCGGTGAAATCTCAATTACACATCTGTTCCGTGCTTAAAAGTGATACCCTAGTAGGAACCAGAACTACGCCCTATATCCACTATTTATTTATCACAAAATAGGGAACAGTTCAAAATTATGGTAGGTTCACGTTTCTCAGTAAATGTAACCGAGGGCTGTTCTACTTTACTGTAAAACTGCAAGAACACCAAAAGACTCCATCAACACCTGCCATGGAGTAGAACCATCAGCTAAATCAGTAACAACTGAGCATATAAACCAAATATGGCACAAAGTTAGCACAACAAACATCTAATTTCTTCAAAAAACACTCAGAACAATTCTTTAAAGTTTATAGTACACTGTTTTCCAAACAGAAAGAATCAGTCCTGAATATTCCTGAATTAACAAAATACAATGATCTAAATAGATGCTCGCACGTACATTTCGGAAAAGCAGCAAATCCAATCCGTACAAATGTATTAAAAGTACAATTGGTAACAAAATTGGTAATTATAAAATAATTGCTTTATTGAAGTTTGCGATCCTGATACAAACACCTGACCCATAATATTCATAAATTTGTCAGTATAAATTAAGATTTGTATAGTTTCGAAAAGGCAATTCATTTAAAAGAAGGGTTTTCACCTTATACGGAACTCATCACTTACTATCCAGAAGTTGCCGCAGACAGAGACCAAACCTGGGCACGTCTGCTACGGATTTTGTTGCTCAAACAATTGAGCCACCCACTCTACTGGATAAATGGCCTTTTATAAATTAAAAATTGTTTAGCTTATACTGACAAATTATGTGCATAAAAGTAAAGTGTTTATATCAAGATTAAAGTAATTTTTATCACCAACCGCGCAACCAATGCTCGTTTGGTTATATAAATGTTCAATTCAATATCACAGCCCCATGTAGCGGGTTGTCTGGTCTACAATGGGAGATTGGAGATGCTTAGTTGGAACCCTATCTCCTAATCGATGCCGTATAGGCTCCACCTAGAGGAAAGGCTAACTAAGAAACATAAGTTAGTATATAACTGAAACTTTTGTGTATTGTGTGGCAGGGTGTCTCTGATGTAAGAACAACGGATTCCGAAGCCGATGTGCCCAGGTTTGAGCTCTGTCCTCGGCAAATTCTGGACAGTATGTGATGAGTTTCCAATAAAGGCGAAACTGGTCTACATTACACAATGCTTAATTTAAACTGACAAATATTTTTGCGTAATGGGACAGGCGTTTATATCAAAATCGCAACCTTGATTTAATTAATTTTTACCACCGCCCGCGCAACCAATGTTCATTTAAATAGAAAACAAGTAATAAAAACATACACAGCATCAATCGCCGCTGCAAAACTCTAACTATGTATATAGGTGACATATCAAATACAACCGCACCAAATGGTTATCCATTGATTTGTAAACCTAGCATACTCATTTTGTAGTTTAGGTTTTTATGTTGTTAAATTAAATCAAAATAACTTGGCAATAACAAACGAAAAACTTTCACAAATAAATTTTTTTTCTCAGTAAGTGTGTCTTGCTCTCTACGAAATAATTAATTATTTATCACTGATGGTAAAAATGGATGTTAATTCAATTTAAATATGCTCTAATGACGTTTATAGTAAAAGCCTGTAAACTTTTTTCCATAGCATAAAAGCTGCTTACGAACAGGAACAAATTGAAAACCATACAGGAAAAAATTTAACTATTTAGTGACTTACTATATGTGTATAGTTGACTTCTATATTTAATTCGAACAACTATAAAAGATTTGCAGATGACAGCCCCACACAAATATCACTTAGTGGTTTTTGCACTTACTTATTTATAGCAATTTGTTTCAGATTAATTCTTCATGCAAATATCGCTAAAATTAACAGAATATTGGCTAATTAACGTGATTGAAATTCATACAGGAAAAAGGATTTTTTGACCAAACATTATTGTTGAGGTTATTTTCTACTAAACGAATAATGTGCTAATGTTTCAAAATGAACACAGTAAGGAATGCACGAAAGTTACTTATTTAAATGTAGTTTATAACGAAGAATAAAACGGATATCCGCAAAGCATATCTTAATGTGCTATTTTTGTCACCATTAATCAACATGACCGAACAATTATGTCAGTTACTTATTAAATAAATGCAGACTACAGAATCTATCAGTTATGACACTTTCATTTAAATCATGTCTTTAGATTTGAAATGAACATCAATGCAATAAGTTATTCAACCAAGCGCAACTTTCGTCAATCGCCTTACTGCCAGATAGTTTTTGCCTTGAATTCTTAAAAGGAAATTTGATTTTGGTTTAGGGTTTGTGTAATGTAGCTCCTCGGCTTCTCAATAGACATTTGAAGTATCCAAGTTTCTAGAACCCCTTGAGTGGACTTTAAATAGGGTCATTCAATGGAGTATATTCGTATACAAAACTTATTTTAAATATATTTTCTTTTTTATATATATTTTTTTCATTACTGTTAAGTAATATTAGGTTTGTATTAAATATAAACATTGTTTTAAGTTTGAAACAGCAAAGCTCTGTGTTTCCTAACTGTTCGAGATGATTTATTAAATTGTTCATTGTGAATTTTAATTTAATGTACCAAAACGAGGAGCAACAGTCACCTAGATTGGATTGACCAAAATTTCTAGTGGTTAGTACTAATGGTGGGAAGCCAACGTAGCGACGGAACCATTCAGCACTCAGCCATCACGAAGACAGACGCGGCGTGTACACGTAAATTACGATCAATCTGACTTTTGCACAACTAAGAGTGCAATTCATGTAACCACGATATGAAATTGTGGATATATTAAATTGGATGATCGCATTGTGCAACAAAGGCCAAAATCTTCTTTTAATTTCTGTTTCGTTCTAAATAACAGTTACAGACTTTTTATTCGACAAATAGCATAGTAGATATTTGTATTAATATTTCGACTTTGAATAGAAACATATCGCCTAATATTTTTAATATTTCTGACACGATTTTTTTAGCATTTCAATAAATCATTTTTATGCCTTTTAAAAATTACATTTGCGTTTGACATTTGATTTAAATTGACCATTTCTCTAGTCAATAATGAATGCAGAAATTGCGAAACTGGATTTATCAATATTACCTGATCTGGATAGTGATTAACGCAGGCTGAGTTCCAGTCGTTTTGTCCGTTGGAGATACTTTGACTGACAGTGGCGACAGCCCTAGTCTATTCATAGTTTACTACAAGTTGTAAAAGACAAACTAATGAATCAAGTGCAATATTTCCTCTAACCATATCATTGATACTTCTGTCTGAACTTGCACAAGATAGGCTCATGTCACGTGTGTCTGTGTACGTTAATAACTGCTAGGTCCATCCAGATAAGTGAAACTAGAGTGTCTGAATATTAATTTACCATTTACTTCGTTAGATTATTTGTTTTCTACTCGCCATGTAAAATGATGTAACTGTGGTTGCCCTCACATAATAGGGTTAGGAGCCCAATAAAAAGGATGCGTGATTTAAAACCTTTTGCTAATGTAAGTGATAAAAATTAGAAAATAGACGATCAATGCACGTTTACTTAGGACTGGATTTTTTAATAACAGCTGCTGTCATATTAATAGACAAGCGCACGTCACGCATGCGCATATCTGTACGTGTATATATCTAAATAAACAAGATTCCGTTACATGTTATTTATACACATGTATGTCAATATACATAAATTTACCATTTGAATGCGTTAGACTAATTATTTAATGAACACTCGAATTGATGTGATGACAAAGTGATCTCAATAGATAAGGTTGGAGTAAGACATAAAAAATCATATTCGGGTTATCGATCAAACTTAGTTCAATTGCGATATAAAATAATATAAGTGATAGTTCTACAAGAAAATTATTAAAATTATTTAACGAAAGAGTAGGCAATGCAATGAAAGAAGATAATAGTTTTTTAATAATTGTTCAAGTCATTAAAACTCCTAAACAATAAACGAACAGCTAAAGGATGAAATCTAGAAGAATTGTACTCTCAATAATCGATCAACCAGTAACTAGATAAGCCCACTAAAAGGCCAATTTTAATCCGATATTTTTAATATTTTACCGAAGCAAGCTTCAGATTCTGAGACGTTTAATCGTCTTTTCCTACCATTAGCTAATGATATCTGCAAGATCCAACCTAACGATTTTTCCACAGTTATTCCATTCATAATATCATCTCGTAATTTAATTTCGATAGATTTTCTAAAGATTCTCGTCTTTCTATCACTACCATAAAAGGCTATTATTCTACAATTATCCCAGTTAAAAATATGTCCTGTCTCCATTGCATATCTGTCAAGATCAGATCCAGAAACACATACATACTTACATGCAGATTTATATTCTCCTTTTCTTAACTTGATTTGATGCATAGTTTCATTAACATACCTAAGACTAAAATCCTTGCATAGGATTTCATACACTCATGACGTTTCCAAGGGTTCAATTTTTTCATTTATTTTATGAAGTCTAGTGTTCAATTTTTTCATTTACGTTATGGAGTCTAGTGTTCAGATTAAAATTCTGTCTTAAACGGTGATTTTATCTCATCTTTTAAAGCTTTTGATTTTACTTACCTGCTTAATTTAGAATCTGGTATTGCCATGATTCTACGATCATCCTTCGCCCTATCAGCGTCAATGCACCTCAAATTAGGCAATATCTAATACAAGGTACCCCTTCTTCTAATCTGAAAGAAGTTGCGCTTTTTGGAAAGCCTCTGGAATTGCCTCATTTCTATCTGATCTCTTATTTCCAATTTTAATGTTCAAATCATGGTTAAGCATTTCAGCTTGATTCGCCTTAAGATTCAGTGTTGATAGATCTATTATCCGTTTAGCTTCGACATAATTGCTCCTAACATTGGAAGGTCTATAAAATCTTTAATCGGCCAGTTTTCTGTCATGTATAATTCTGATTGTTCGAAATTATCTATTAAGGACTTCGTCAGTAAACTTCTTTATACATTTTAAATCATCTGCTTGCAAATGAGAAATTAATGTAGATCATAATCCCGTTTTCTCCTTAATAGGTAAAAATGTACATTTTTCTCAACCACAAACCAATAAATTTAAAATATTTACAAAAAGATAATGCTTATTAAGCATACGATACGCATTTAACTTAAAAATTAATTTCAATCTAAAAAAATTAGTAATATTATAAAATTTGAAACTAGATTTTTTAAATGAAATATTCGACACTTCCTCACGAGTTGCGTTTATAAATGAGTGTACATATTTTACAATTTGACGGAGTTGGTACTGTGATTCTATTTTAACAATTGCCGAAACGCATGAAAATATTGCGAAACTTGTTTTATCAAAATAACCTGATCTTTATTATGACTAACACAGACTTATTTCCACTTGCTTTATTCGTTGGAGATAGTTGCATCTGATTACCACTCTTATCTCATTCACTCACATTATGTTACCGTCGCTCTAACTGATAGACATCATAATGATAACTAGTTCATTTAGTTGGTCTTACAAATTTCTAACTGTATAACTTAAGTAAATGTGGTAAAAGCTGCAAAATTTTATTTTTCGTGCCCGATAGAAATTGTGAAGCTGAAGTTTCCATTCAAGCGCAATGTGTGCGAGACTAATACAGTTTAGAGCCTCATATCTAAATTTGCTTTCCATATATACTCAATGCGGATTGATCCTCCCTAGTCAATTTGCCGTTGTACTCTGATGATGATCATGAAAGGTCGAAAGGCGTCAGTACACGTGTCTAATGGTAGTTTCACTATTTTGTTCGACGACTGGTTAAAAAAATTGGGATTGGTGCTTACTATAAGCTCGAAAACTTGATTTGAATAATTGTTACCACTACGCGCGCAATCCAAGATTGTTTAATCGTGTTACCTATATATGTGGCGAAAGCTGCAAACGGTTAATGTTCGTGACTGTGTAGAAGTTGTGCAGCCGACATTTACAGTGAAGTACAATGTATGCGAATCTATTACAGGTGAGAGCCGCATATCTAATTCTGCTTTTTAAATATATGCATTGCGATTTTATCCTAGCTAGTCAGTTTGCCGTCATACTCTGACGCTGATAATGGAGGTTCGATTAGCGTCAGTATATGTGACTGATGGTAGTTTTGCTATTCTGCGAGATTGGTTAAATACAATAGAATTGGTATTTATATTAAGCGCGAAAATTTGTTTCAATAAATTATTACCATCAATGTTTGTCTAATTTAAGATTGTAAAACACATTATTAGTAAGCCTTTTTTTCCAGAACTCAACTCCGCTGTAATATTTGATACTATATATAGTAATTTTTTGGAGATAAATAGGCACTGTATGTGTTTAATCAAATTTTATTCATCGTGTTTTGTGCAAATTGACTATATTATACACGAGATATTACCACCGAGTTGCGTTTTGGCGAAAAGATAACGGAAATTTATATACCTCAGTTAACATAAATGTATACTTCCATTAATGATTTGCTTCTCGGTTCAAATTTAAAGTATCAAAAAATTTATTTCTTCAATTTAATCTCCAAACTTTATCACCACTAGTTTTACACAACTAAACCAGCAAGCCTATTTTGAGCATTTTTTGCTAACTTCAGTAAATAAATTAAATTTAATTTTGTTTGTCAACCTGTAAAAATTTTCCGGTCACACAGACTGAAAAAGTAAATACGGAGCTATTATAACATCAGCATGCACAAACATTACCTTATATGGTTTTATATATACGTGTGAGTGTTTTTGTTTGCATATATGTAAATTTTATTGAAATAAATTGACTTATGTGAGGTTAACTATATTCATATCACCGATTACCGCCAGGGAAGAAGTAAAGTATTTAATATTAAAATTTTATGTTTACACACATATATATATATATATATATATATATATATATATATTACGTTTTAGAGTGTTGACTTGTTTATGTGTGTGTGTGGATGAAAGTTACAGTTTGATATTCTGTACTTGTACAAACCTTTTGATTATTATTAACAAAACTTTAATAAGAAATGACTTATAAAAATGAAAATATATCAGAATGAACAGTATTTTACAATTTTCTTTCTATCTTACTTATCTGCGTTGTTTTGTTATCGTGAGACCTGACCATGATTTTAGTTAGAATTACATGATTTTACCAGGAGATATATGAATAAAATTGTACATCACCTTACTTTGGATACACAATCAAGCAATTTGAACGTGTGGTGGATACACTTTGCAAAAGTTATCATTGAAAAAATTTATCAAATGCAAGAACTGTTTATTTCATATAATTTTAAGTATCTGCAAATATATATATATATATATATATATATATATATATATATATATATATATATAAAACTAACAGAATAATAAAACTGGTAGAGAGTATGACATATAGGAATAGCCAATCAATTGTAGAAACATGGGTAAAAAATTAGAATTTTATCTGCTCTTACACCTAATAAACATAATTTTTAATCTTGGCACATAGGAAGGGTCCAATAATTTTTTAAAAGCTCGCATTCCAAAAAGATTATATTAATGCTATGTTTGCTCAATATTTCATTTATGCTTGTTGTCGTTATTATTTTTTATTATTAGTAGTAGCATTAGCAGAAAAATTACTTTTAGTAGTATCGCTGTTCCGCCACATATGCTCTCTATATATTTGGAGAATTAAACCTCATTTATAGCCGAATTTAAGCGGAATAATTATAAAGCAAATACATTACAATAATATTAATTGATGGCCGTCATAATCTTATGTTACTGATGTAGGGTAGACCAAAATGGAATTTGTTATTGTTACTGTTTTCAATAAAAATACTTTGCTCTAACTTTCTCATTCAAAATTTGCTCTATATGGAGCCAAATAATTCAGTCAAGTGGAGTACGGAAAAAATTGATTGTTAAGCATTATTAATTAATTAAATTGACGTATACTTGACTAAAAGTTCTGACATTTAGCAGTTTAAGTCAGTGGCAGGGAGTAGACAAATAAAAGTTCATTTAGGATTAAGATACCATAGGAAGTCAGATTGAAAATAAGGTGTAATAGTCTAGATGAATATGATTCTGGCTTATCGGATACGGATCTGTGTTTTGAAAAACACAGGGTGAATTCCAGTTGTTTTGCTACTTGAAAATATTTCGTCCCACATCATCACCATTATCTCCGAACAACTGCTACTTCATTACAAGCCTCAAAATAATATAATATTGTCTGACAATAAAACTATGCAAAACATGACTTCGAGACGAGGTGAGGTGAAAAATTCCAACAATCTGCAGTCAAAGCTTATGGTCTTCTCGCAAAAGTATGAAATAATAATAAAGTTATTAATATTACTACTTCCTTATTTTTTATTACTATAATTATAATTATATTTATTATTATAATTATACTACATATATATTATTACATATACAATTATTATTTATATTATTATTGTCCTTATTACTATTATTAATTTTAGTAGTAGTAGTAGTGGTAGATATTTTAAATTTTATTATTCATATTAATAGTAGTATTATTACGGTTACGATACAACCATTATCTACCAAATTTGCTTGTATTCTACAGTCTTTAACCGAGGATTTATACGGATAAATTATCTGTAGAATAAATTACAATAAATTCGTATGACAAATTTCAAAATATGTATTTTTTTCATTAACAAAGCACCTACATTAACAATTATTAAAAACGTTTCATAAAGTTTATTTAAATAGCTTCTTCAAACTTTTTCACGATTGACATGAGAAATAAAATAGATTAAAGTTGGCTACAGGCGATGAAATATGTCTTTTAACCTATATTCATCTTGCTTTGTCTTCAATCAAATAGGCTGAAAATTTTTCCTCTGTCGTAATTTGCAGATTTTTTTATTTTAATAAAATAAAAACGACATGATACTTTCTTAATTATCATTTTTAGTCTTTGTTGAAGAAACAATCTTATTTGCCTTCTAATTGTTCCAGATTAGTTGTTGGGGCCTAGTGCCGGCATTACTAATTAGTATGCCATTAGAACAGAACGCATGCGTCGATTGAATTACACAGTTTTTACATGCTGACTTTGGCAAAAGTTTTATAGGCTAGAGTTTGTATGAAATTGTGTATTAGGTATTGCTTTCCTAATAGCAAGTTACTTCAAATAGAACCAGAATGCTAAATAAAATTTAGCATTAACAAAATGTATAACCTCATTTACGTGTCGTGCTTGCTGGTGCCTCAACAAATCTGAGCCGATACGATGCCCTACACCAACTATATCTTTGTTTAAGGAATGTGGGACAATTGGACGGTACAATCTCCTGTCCAAATATGTATTTAAGCAGCAATGAAGGCAAAATCACATAAAGTATTTCGCACTTTGGTGGAAATTTATCCTACCTCAAATTGTAATGTACTGATACGATGTATATGCATGGTATATTGAAAACCACTATGCTGGTACTATTTATACACTCTGGTTATGTTAGATATAGCGAGCTAGATTTGAGGTCGTATATTCGAATTTTTTGTATGAAATTGGCCAAGGCCAAATCAAACACATAAGGCTTTGATACAAACAAGTAGAAAAAGAGATAAAAAAGATCCTGAATATCAATGAAATTCGTGTATAAGCCTGCCACGCAATCATCCTCCAAATTTCAATGTGTATCAATGTATGATTTGCGTAAAGAATAAACTTTCATTTGGCCTGAAGATTTGATTGGCAGAGCAAAAAACTCGCAAAATCCTGATATTAACGCATAATTTAATTATTTTATTACTCATATACTAATCGATGTATTTATTTTAAAAATCACTTTTCCTAACTATAATGCTTAAGCGAAACTTGATCTATTACCGATAGTTCCACAAAAAAATGTCTCCGATAGCCATCACTTCTTTCTATTCTATAAAACTTCATTCAATATCCGACGCAAGGGTTTTTCTACTTTCATGATTTTCATTATTTTAGCGTTAAATTTTATTTCAATTCATTTACGATTAAATATAAATCTTCTTTGGCTTCCAATTGTTATTTTAGTATAACTGGTCTCCATCGAATGATGAGCTAGATGGAATCAAATTATATAAGGGCATTTTCATTCCGTTATACGTTCAACTTTCTTCGTCTTCATCAGCTACATGATTTTAACTATATACACTAATTAACAGTCATATTGCGGAATTTCGAAAAGTCCAAATATTTCCATACACGCATTCTCCTTCAATTTGTTCGGAAATAAGCTCTCTAATTTACGCGTTTGCTCTAGAAAAATTTCTGTTTCATTTCGCTACGTCTGTTCAAAATTGTTTGGCTAAACTTTATTTTGGTATGAGAAAGATATTAAGGTAAATTTTAGCCCATTTGAGTCGATCCTCAACGTGCGTTAAAGAAAATTACCATGTGGCATTGCTCGCTATCCATTCTATTAAAGTGTATGAAAGAATTCATCTTAATTACCTGTTTTAATTTGTAATATTGATTTTTTAATGTCTTTGTTTTCGCTTCTAAGAGAAGAATAAAATATTTTTTTAAATAATTCATAATCAGAAAAATATTTACTTATTCTTGAAACCAATTTATCAACATTGAGATAAACACCAATCCCTAATGATTTACCAGTCGTCCAATTGTCCCACATTCCTCATAGTGGGCATAGGGCGTAATACCGGCATCTACTGATCAGTCGCCAGTAAGCGCAAAACGAATGTGAACATGAGATTATACCTTCCGTTCATGCCGACTTTGGTTTATCCTTCTGGCCATCCCCTCCTCAACGTGGTACGACGGTGTCAACCATGTCTCGATGGCCGATCGTACATGGGCTAACGGGGCTATGGCGGTGGTGTCACCAGGGCGTGGTGGATTTCCGACTGGCAATCGGATCTCCTATAAAATACCACATGAGCCCGAAGACGGCACCATGACTCGGCGTGTGTTCCCCGCCACAAAAGGGTTCAACAGCCACAGGATTACATGGACTCCTGGACAGTACCCCGTACTTCCGAATGGCGAATGAGCTCTCAACAGCCACCGGCAACCATGCAACTTACTGCTGCCTTGCAGTCTGCGCTTGGATGTGCAAAGGCTAGAGGTGCGTCCTCGATCAAAAAGCCGAGTGGTGAGGGGACACCACTTGTACCAAATTCCCGAGAAACTCCATGAAATGTCACAAATACCGTTCATGCTACGGCGTCCCCGGCAAGCGACGCGCTCTGTATCAGCGCGAAAACACCTATTTATTTCGGGTGTTGGAATGTTTGATGTTCCGAAATGGCTGCCAACCGCCCGGCATGGAGAGGTATAATCCGGGATTTCTATGGAGCCGGCTTATCCTCCAAAAGGAGTCAGCCGCAGTAAAGTAAAGTAAAGTTCTATTTGAACTAATCTGTTACTAGGTGCGCAACACCTAATAATACACAATTGCATATTGGAGTAGTAGTAAAATTTGAGGCTGGTCCTATCTAAGGCTGACGTGAATACAAAAGAAATTCCTCATATAGGTGCACGAATTAAGATGAAGCAGACAGAACAATATAGCAAACAGAATTTGAAACGCAGAACTGAATATGAATTAATAAATATCAGTATTTTTTAAATTTGATTGCGGAGTGCCAGTTTCATATTTTCCAATGCCGCGTTTTGCGTACGCGGGTTCTAGCTTTGCACCAACAGTTTCACAAATATCCGATTGATCACAATTTCCATTTCCTTTTTGTCTTCGATCGGGCTGGGTACGTAATCGTCCCAATGGAAATGCGGTTCTATCACAAAGATGTGATAGAACCGCATTGCGACCGGCGATAATTTCGATATGTTGTTCGTCGTCTGGTTAAACACAACTGGATTGGTGTGGCGAACGCTGCAAACAGTAAATTTTCGTGACTGCATTGAAATTGTGCTGCCGACATTTCCAGTCAAGTACAATGTATGTGAGATGAACTAGCCAGAATTTGACTCGGACTGGGCTCTAATCTGGGCACGTCTGCTTCGGAATCTGGTGTTCTAACCGTTGGGACAAAATTTTCAGTGATATACTTACTAATGTAATATTAATTATAATTTATGAGAGACTATTAGTGATATGAACATAATCTCTCATTTAAAAAATTAAAAGTACATTAATATATTATCTACATTAATCAGTTTGCTCACATGCATTGGTAATGTTAGAAGAAGGTCAAAACATGTCAATACGTGTATCCGGCAGTAATTTATCTGCTCAAGAATAAATTTTGATTGAGCACATTTTACGTCGGCAAGTTTCACAAAACTATTCAATATTAATTTAATCAATGTTTTCTTTAAATATATAAAATCACTTAAATATAATTAAATTTAATGACGATTCGTTAGCCAGTGTCAACATAAGGAAACAGTTTACTGTCATCTAAAATTGTCACAGATTAATAATGCCTTACTGGCTGAAACTAACTGTCAAACTCATCAATTGTCATTATGTTGAAAATAATTATCAAGAATTGCGCATGGAACTCAATGAATACACATTAAAATAACAGTATACACACGTGATATTTAACAGAAAATATTTTGGTCACTATCATATCATTGCATATTTATACTAAATGCATAATAGAGAAACCAGCATTTCGGCTTCATAATTCAAAGATAAAAAGAATGTTCATTTTGAAAATCACGGCTTTGTTTCAAATTGCTGTGCCATTTTGCGATTGTAAATTAGGAAAATTAACTACATCTTTAAAATAATAAAAGGAATGATATAATGAACTTTAACACAATCATGAAGCGAGCCATCATTCATCTCGTCGGTATTGATACAAATAATTTATATCAAATTTGCAGACTTGAAGTAGACATCAATACCATTTCAAATAGTAGCACAGAACAATAAAATTAATATTAAATTTTCTGTTAGACATTTAGTTATAATGTGAGCATTTTGCTGTTTTCACGTAAAAAAGCAGGAGCTAAATAAAACGGTAATGCTCATGAAAGTGATTGTAGGACGTCATACGACGTGAACCCAGCTAAATTGTAAACGTTTCGGGTGCAAACAGCGGCCGTAGGAACGTTTAAATTCATAAAGCCGTGAAACGAAGACATGTTATATCAGAGGCGGCTCTCTTGAAGGGTAAAAAACCTTCAGATGTGCGTTGCTGTACTATCCGTGTAGAAAGCGGTTGGTTTAATAATTCTCAAGTTGTCTCCGTTTTACAAATTGACGTAAAGTAGATTGGCATGAAATGTAAAATCTGGCAATCGCTATTACTTACAATAATCAAGGTTAAGTACATAGTTTTGTCAGTATAAACTAAGAATAGTATAGTGTAAAAAAGGTAATTCATCCAGTAGATCGGTTTCGTCCTAATTATTGGGAACACGCCACGTACTGGCCAGAATTTGCCGCGGACAGGTTCGAACCCGATTAGGTCTGCGTCGGAATCAAGTTCTCGTTCAAATCTAAAATTTTGCCGGAGTATCGAAAAAATATATTGGTAAATCAGCAAAACTAGTGCGTAAATTTAGGTGCATTCAAGGGCTGAGCGATAATCCCTAGTCTTCATAATTTTATTTAAAATGGAGTTGGTATTCGACAGGTCTGACTCAGTGATTCTCTTAGTTATTATCAAACCATTCTAAAGTTCATTTTACCTGCCGACGCGTCGCTTACCTGTAGGTTAAATGTTGACAACTACAGCTGGCCCAAGCAAACCCACAACGTTATCCTTGCTAGATACCGAAGTTAACTTGATTACGAATTTAAGCACATTTGCAACAAGTGTCAGCTAGACAACTAAACACTGGAGGATTCGTGACGTCTGTGCAAAAGCATGAGTAATTGTTGGTCAGATAACTGACGGTATACAGAGCTAAAGCAAAAAAGCGTGTCTTTGCAGCTGATGTATCACTGAATGCGTTACATGTGGCTCGTGATTAGTATAATGTTACGTCAGATTGCCTGCTCTGCGATTGCACCTTTGTTAGCCAATCAAATTGAGGATTGCATTTGAATTAAATTACTAGGTTCGCAACACCTAATACATACTTGCATATATATTAGTTCTCCGCAACAAACAGTATTTAACTGTTATATATTGAATTCAATGATGTCATGTTTACCGCGAAATATGATAACTGATATAGATCAAGGCCAGAGTGTATGGATTTGCTGTAGTAACAGGTGTTCAGAAATAATTGTAATTCTCAATTTCGGTGAAATATAGCATAAATTGATATCCATCATGCTGGTACCATGTACCGACTCGGCAACCACAGTGTTAGTACCATGTACCTTTTCGGTACTATAATTTTGGTATCGGTTACTGACACAATAGCCATTGTGTTAGTATCCTTTACAGACTCGGTATATATATACATATATATATATATATATATATATATATATATATATATATATATATTATAGAGTGAGTTAGCGTGGAAGTCGCATTTTCGAGACTTCACATGATGTTAGCTTCACTACTATAGGTTTACACATTCGTCTACGAGATTGTACCGTCCTATTATCCCACATTCCTCACCCAAATATATAGTGGTTAAAGGGCGTAATACCGGCTCCTACTGATGATTCGCCAGTAAGCACGAAACGAAAGTGCCTGAGATTATACCTTCCGTTCATGCTGTCTTTGGTTTATCCTTCTGATTACAACTGAACTAACTTGTTACTAGGTTCGCAACACCTAATACATACTTGTAAATTACAAGATGTCGTAGTTTTGCTTTTATCTTATTTCACCATTTACCTTTTCTGATTACAAAGTGAAACCGCCGAAAATAACTGGTCGATTCTGATGCAAATATGGTAATAGGTTAATATACTTATTGTCTTCACCGATATTGGATGGGTCGTTTATGCGGATTCACTCAGAATTTATTATTAGTGTTTCATCCAGCCTAGACTTAATTATCCCTATTTACGCATTCAAGATGTTCAGTTGTGCAGTCAATCATCGTACTAAGTTTTCCAATCCGTTACAAGCCATTCTGTTTATCATAACATGTATGCTTTAGTTTTAATCAATTATATATAGGATTTTGCTCGTATAAAGCGCATCAATTTAGTAAAACAAAAATACAATTACTTATCGTTTTATGTTCACTTCTGCAGCTCGAAGGCTGCTTCCATCATTATGCTCACTGCTTCGTCATAATACGTGCACTTCGGCGAGAAAATTTTGTTCATTTCATGTCAGCCCTAGATAGGACCCTTGGTGCGTTCTTGGTCTCAAATGTGGCTATTGATACAGTACTGCCACATGAACTTGGTCGCAATTATTGTGTTGGCCCATATGAGTTTGGTGCCCTATGCAAATTCCTTCAGTGTAAAAAATATGTTTAAGTTTGCTCGTAAAATGCACGCCCGATTAATAGAACAAACTTACACCTTAATTCGTTATACATTATTAATTCCTTATGTTCGTCTGCTAAATAGAGATGTTGGCACATTCTCGAACTCAAGAATTGGCCCTGCAACAGTTTGCATATTGCCACGATCAGGTGGTTTGGTAAAAGGTTTCAACCTATCTCTGCTTGCCGAAGTATATAATTCGCTTCGCGTGATAATGAAAATTTTGCCTGTCGAACTAAAATCTGATAATTTTGAGGAGTTCTACAGCGGAGTACTTACAGACATGTACTTTCCTATAATTGAGGAGTCGTGGATTAACAAAGACTGGATCTGAAACCCGTCTCGACTACCTGGATGATATGTTACTGAAATGAAATCTAAATCGAGAATCTTCGAATTATGTGATATATTTTGAAGCTAGTAAACGTAGGGATCAACACGGCAGGCGTAGGGTTATTCCATTAAGAGTAGATGCTTATTGAATTGCATACACGAGAACGTATTTAAAGAAATACTAAAATCAATACATCAACCCAGTTGTCAATAATAGACGAGGATGCTAAAGAAGTTTTGAGCTCCATATACGCTCATCCTGCCATGCCACTGGGTAGCGAGTGGTAATCGGTGGTTTGACACACAGTGCATCCTAGTGAATGCAAGGTCAATCTAAAACACTCGGATCAAAACATTTATATTTATCAATAATAATCTAGTTTGGAATACCTTAATCGGCCATCCATGCGTAAATTAAATCATCAGTTATTTCATTTGCAGCAATAATGCAGAGGAGTAATGCTGCAAGCTATCGAGTTAATCTTTCGAGCATAATTAGAAGGAAGCTAAAACCTTGAGCTCAAGTAAGATCAAATATGTCAACGTAAGAAAAATGTTCCAGCTTATAATGAATATTCCGTATTCTTCTGAAATTTGTCACACGCAAAGAAAATACCGCTTAAGGATCCGCAAAAGTTTACGATCCTAGAAGTGACCTGTTGTAGGCCTGGCAGGCACATTAATAACTGAATGTGAAATGGACTAAAGTAAGTCAAATATAGTCCGTAGAAACAACAGCTTTGTTGGGCTGCGTACACATCAAGTAGACGATTAATAAACCCCTGTGTGCCTTCAAACCTCCTTATTTGGATAATGAGTTATTCAGCTGTGTATATATGTGTCGCCGAATTATTCTGATCGCAGAAGAGATTGTGTTAAATTTTGTTCGCCGAAAATTAATTTCTAAGGAGGAAGGCGAATATGTAGATGGTTAAAGCAAGAAGATTGGCCTCGAAATTACGGTTACAATCACGTTATGCTCGCCATTCAATTGGAAAATGTCGAAATGCCAGTCAGCAAGATGTGGAAACCGTCGTTCTACTCGGAAAGAGTATTTCGCTTTTGTTGGAGTCACATTTGTAAATACGCCGACTAAGGGGACGTGATCTGTAAAAATTAAGTATCTGCTGCCTACAATAAAAGCTAATAGAATGGCTCATTGTGTCATAGACAGCGTGAAGTTTCCAGTCTGTATTTATTTTTTTAGGTCTTACAGGTTGCAGAGTACGTGAGGAACCATTTATTGCTTTCCAAATTTCCTTAATTTCTTGTTCAGATGTGATGCCAATCGCAAATTCCACGGCATCAAAGATTGTTTAAAATTCAGGTGTGTTTGCATAGTGGCATTTCCTAACAATTTTATTGCATAGCGAAGCGGTATCTCGTCACTTAAATGAGCCATGGTGGCATTATTTTCTACACATTCTTGGGCTACGGCAATATAATGGTAGGCTTTTTATAAAATCTATCCCTGAAAAATGTTGCTTCATTAAATTTTTCTAGTAATGTATTAACAGAGGGTACGGGATATTCTTATTTACTTGTGACAGAATTTATCTTACGATAATCACCGTGAGGTCTGTAGAACCGTTAACGTTGAAGACCATATGCAAAGTGAATGCTCAAGAATTAATTGATGAATTGATAATGCCTGACTTGAGTAATTTTATAAAGTCATTTCGAGTGGCTTACATTTTCATTGGAGGTAATAGCCTTTTCAGAAACGCAATAGATAGATCAGTGATGTTTATATTTTCCATTGTGTTGGTAAAACTTAGTTATAATTGGCTGAGTTTGAACAAGGCATTGTGATCTATTAGAGTTTTGGATATTCGCGTTGAAGTATGCACCGAGGATTACTTGATCAACTGCCACTCCACACCGTCCTTTTTTCCCACATTCCTCACCCAAATATGTAGTGGGTAAATGGCGTAATACCCGCTCCTACTGATGAGCCACCAGTTAGCACGAAACGAATATGCATGCGATTATACTTTTCGTTCATGCTGTCTTTGTTTTATCTTTCTGGTCATAATTGAACTAATTTGTTTCTAGGTGCGCAACACCTAATACATAATTGCCATCCTGAATGTTTCGAAATTCGATTAAAATAGCTTTCTTCATAACCAGTAAACGGATTTTTGATCTTCTAGTTTGCTAGATCAACGATATGTCGTTATTTTTTGTACGAGATCTTAGCTACGATGAAGTCGTGACAAAATTTACTCTGCATACCTACATTAAGACTGTGAAGCTGACAGCTGGGGTTGGGAATTTGCTCACCCGTGTCTGCTCAAAGCAATTTTCTTCGCATCAAAAAATCTCGTTTGAGAACTGAAACAGTTGCATCAGTGTCTACGATAAAAACCACTCCTTTGTATATAAAAAAGTGCGTTTGTTGATTGGGGTGTTCTGCCGGATCACGTATGCTAATCGATTGATCAGTGAGATTGGATTTATTTTGTACATTTCTGCCTTCGAAAGTACCACTAATTTGACGAAATGAACCGACATAATTTGCAGCCAAATGTGTCTTGACTTTGCTTCATTCATTTTTGTGTAAAGTAAACAGACTGTTTCTTTTCATAGCCTACGACGAGCCATTATTTGAAACTCTCCTCCGTTTAGGCAGTTGTACAAATAATACGAAAAGATTTGGCTAGAGTAGAAATGATTTTGGTGTTTATAGCACAAGTTATTCGAGGCATTGTGGTTAAAAATTCGAGGCGAATTCGATGTCTGATTCGAAAAAGCCTTAATTTGATTAACCTTTGCTGTGCCCACGAAAAATGTTTCTAAAACGTTAGGCAAATCTATTACGGATCTCCCCAGAGACAGTATTCTGCCGTCATAAGGACGACAAACAAAATGACGAATTCGTATTTATCCTAGTTTCCAGAACACTCATGATTGGAATGAACCCACTGACAAGCTTAAAATATTAAATGTATAAACAGAAATCAATACAAAACAAATCACTAAAGGGATTTTAATTAATTTTATTAAATTTCGGTCATACGTGCCCTGTAAATTTCACGTGATAAATATATTCTGCTTACCAGTTCCTCTTTCACAGATTAAACAGACGTAAATTGAACAGATTGAAGCAGAAACTGCCGCTGCTTTCTTAATTGTTTGATTTCTTACTGAAACTTGTGCCACGGATTGACAAATTTCTCGGAAACGGTTGACTATTGTAAATTTTCCTGATAAAGTTTTTAAAAATAAACACAGTTACAAAAATATTGAACAGAAATTGTAATGGGAGGTTGATAAATTACACAGTCATAAGCGTAGCGGTCAGGTATTAGCTTATTAACACGAATAAAAAATTTTGCCGTAATTGGACCGTTGATGTTGTGAAATCTGGATTGAAATTTTACAACCGTAGCTTTTATAAGAGTTGATGCAGCGATATGCGATTTCAAATATCGTCGATGTAGATCATAGGAAAACAATGTGTAGTAATTACCCATTTGTAAATATACGTGTTGTAAACTTAGAGTGGAATTTATTGTTGACAGTAATTCCGCACAATTTTGATAATATTGAATTTAGAAAAAATATACGACCACAAGTGCAGCATTTAAAATGATACAAATATGTAGTAACAAATTTGTGCTTCAATTATTTTAAATTTTGGAGTTTGTAGACTTCCAAAAACCACATAAGTTAAAATTTTGCCTTTGATGAGGCTTCCTAAAAGCCAATTGGATAAAATCTCCACGGCGTATAGTTGACAGTAAATCACTATTTGAACAGCAGTAACTCTACCCGCCCACTACAATACACACACGTGAAATCAAACTAATGAGGTTAGTTGTACAATTTGATAATAACTCTCGTTTTAATAAGTAAGAATTGCTAATAAAAGTAAACAATTTACTGCTTACTGATCTGATCATCAACTGTTATGCTGATATGCAGTGTTGTGAGCCATTACATTAAAAGAGCCCAGGTTAGTTGGGCAACTTCTGGGCCATGAAAAAGACCGTTCTTACTTTCAGCAGCACGAAACCGTGAACCGAAGTATTACTGCAATATAATCGGCTGTCTTGAAATCCTGTCGCCTTTGATTCGTTCCCTGTTGCGCCGATGAGATAAAAGCGGTAGGCGAAAGTCTTGCCAAGTGGTCTTCGTTGTGCAGATAGATGAAAAGTTGACTGGCAGGATATGCAGTTTGTGCCAATTACTCTTTTGAGAGCCACAATAATTCATACAGATTCAGGCTCATCAACTTAAGACTGACAAACCAGTTAATCTGCTTAATAAATTAAACTGTCAAAATTGTAGATTGTACCTGGTCAGCGCAAGAGCAAGTTTAAGTGTAAGTCAGAGAGCAGAGTATCGGGTATCTTTGCAACAGATGCATCGCATTTATATCGGTAATGCTTTGCACGCTGCACGTGAATGATCCATAGCCAGGTCACGTTGCGTGCTACGTTATTGTTCTTTCTCAGCCAATGACAATTGAGCACTGTATTTGAATTGAATTACAAGTTGTCGAGACTTCAAATAAACTCAAGTAGAATTAGAACCAGGCGCACAACAATAAGCTTACCATCACTTTTGCTCTTCGATGAATAATTGAGATATGACTATTTAGCTAGATTCAGGTCAACAAACGAGTGTTAAATAAACAACTAACTACAAAATAATAATAATATATTTAGGTAATACAATTACACAATCATTGATTGCGCGGGTGTTGGTAACACTTCTTTAAATCAAGTTTGCGACATTTAAGTAAGCACCAATCCCATTGTATTCTTCCAGTCGTCTACTAATTGAATAAAATTGGATTGCTGCTTGCTTCAAGCTGACAAACTTAATTTAAAGAAAATAATATAGTTTTGTTAGAAAATTTGTGAAGACGAAACTCAAGTCAATCAAAACGCTAGTAATTAACAAAGTTTGAAGGCAAAATTGAAGATTTGATGTAAAAATGCTTCATTTATCAGAAGAACATGGCTGGGTGTGCTCCTTATTTTTAAATACTGCCGTATTTGTGCGCATGCGAGATTGAAAAAAGTGGAATAGTGTGTGTGTGCGAGAGAAAGATCGAGAAAGAGAGCGCGCATGCATGCGCAAAAAAATGAATTTTAAAATACATATATTTATCATAAAATTCCGCTGATAATAAACGAACTTAAAAATAAATAATTCAATTATTCACAGTTGCCATTTACAAAATTGTAATTTAATTGACATCAAATAAGGAAATGGGTCTCATGTGCAAATTTGTTTCGTGCTTACTGGCGACTCATCAGTAGGAGCCGGTATTACGACCTTTACACACTATATATTTAGGTGAGGAATGTGTGAAAATATGACGGTACAATCTCCTATACGAATGTGTAAACTTAGAAACGTCTGCCCTGTCCGCGGCAATTCTGGACGATAAGAGAAACCGATCTACTGAATGAATTGCCTTTTACAAATTATGCAACACATAGTTTATACCGAAAAACGTATGTACATAATGGATACGGTGTTTATATCAAGATGGAAACCTTGATTAAAAGTAATTTATTGGTGAAATAAAGACCAATCCCATAAGTTAATATACAATTCTTTAGAGTTATAATTAGACCAAATTTACACAGGAGTGAAATATCCTCCAATTTTAATTCTATTTAAATATAATAGATACATATCCACATGAAATAACAGCAATGTATGCTGTATATATACGTTTCGTACTAAGTTTATTCTCATAGTCCAAACATGAAATTCCCAATATCATTTATTCAACATAAATTCAAATTTTACCTCATTTAATCATGTCTTTATCGTTGTTGTTCATTTTGTTATTATTTTTCGTCTCCTTCCTCTTCTTCTTCGTCATTTTCTTCTTTTTCTTCATCGTTCTCCTATTCAACTTGTTCTTCTTCACATCCTGTATAATTTCTGACTTTTATTCTTCTCATTCCTACAATTCTTTTTTTTCTTAATTCACTTCATACCATTATATTTTCTTCATAATTTCTGTTCTTCGTCTTCTTAATTTTCATTATTATTATCATCATCAGCAGTAGCAGCATTATTATTAACATCATCAGCATAGTCATCATCATCATCGTCATCATCATTATCATCATATTATTATTATTCTACTAATTCTCCTTCATTTAATTTTGCTACTCTTGCCTTTTCATCTAATTCTCCTTCTTCGGCTTATTCTCCTTTTTATTTACCATTATCTAATTCTTCTCATTATTCTTCTCCACCGTTTCCTACTCGTCCATCTCATTATCCTTCTTTTTGAAAATTATACTTATTCTTATGCTTTCTTTTATTTGTCTTCTGTATTTATATATTTTTCTCATTCTCCATCTTTCGATTTATCTCCTTTCGTTACTTCTTCACCTCATGCATTTTCTTCGTCTTTATTTTTCTTGTTCTTCTTCTACATATCCTATTACTATAAATTCTACGTCTTCATGTCCTCCTCCTACCCCTTCATCATCATCTACATTGCCACCTTCCTACTCTTTCTTCTCATTTCTCTTCTCTTTCTTCCTCTTTTTTTATTATTTGGCTTCTTTTCCTTCGTCTTCAATTTCTTCTTATTCATCTTCATCAAGTCATTAACTTCTCGTTCTACAATTTATTTTTCATTTACCTCTTCTTCAGACTCATCTTCTCCATCTTTTGCACATTCTTATTTATCGTCATTGCCAACAAAATCCACATTTCCTCTATTTTCGTCTCAGTTTTTAATTATTTTCCTTTTCGATCCATTATCTTTCAATCTTTCCCTTTTTTATCTTTTTCTCCTTCCTCTTTCTCTTCTTCTTTTCCTTCTTATTTTTCTCTACCTAGCTCTACTTCCCTTTCTTCTACTTTATCATCTTCTTCTACTAATTCGTTTTAGTTTTCCCTTTTTTCTCGTTATTCCTCTGTTATCCTCCCACTCCTTCGCCTTCTTCTTCATTTTTGTTTTTAATCTTTTTATTTTATTTTTCATTCTTCTCCTTATTGTTCTGCTTTACCTCAAATTATTTTGTATTTTTATTCGTAAACTTCTCTTATAAATATTATTCTTCTTCTACGATTAGTCATCCTCTCGTCCTTCCCTTCCATACAATTATTTTCCTTCTTATTATCCCATACTTTTATTCTTGTACGTCTTTTTCTCTTTTTTAATTCGATATCTTCTTCCTACCCTTCTAATTAGTATGCTTTACAATCTTTCACTTTTCTTATTCTTCTCACACTTCTAGCTTTTCCAAATCACCTTGTTCTTCAGTTTGCTCTCCTTACACTCCGTATTCCTTTTCTTCTTCTTCTTCTTCTTCTTCTTCTTCTAATTCTTCTTTTACTTCTACTTTTCTTCGTCTTTTTCCTTCTAAGTCGCCTTTTCCTTATTCTTACTCTTCAACTTTGCCTTCTCCTCCTTAATTTTCCTCTTTTTCTTCTGTTTTTTCTTCGTCTACTTCTTTTTATTCTTTTTCTTCCACTTCATATTATTATTATTAATATTATAGTTATTATTATATCATTTCTTCTTATTATTTAATTTTTATTATTGTTATTACATAGTTATTTCATCTCTTCTTCATACTGTTATTTTTAGTCTTTTACAAAGCTCTATTCTTTTTAAATTTATTCGTTTTATTTTTCATATTATTTTCATGATCTTCAACTTGAACTTCCTCCTGGTGCCGAGTTTTTTTCATTTTAGTTCATTTTTGGATTCTGATGCGGATTGATTTTTGTTTTGTTGATTTTTTTTATTTTGCCACTCGCCCTTTTTGTTCTTCTTTTACTCACGTATTTGTTAACTTGTTATTTAATTTTGTATTTTCTGCATTTTTTTCAATAGTTTTGTTACACTTTGTGGCGTTGTTGCTGCTTCTGATGGTTTTCTTGTTTTGTTCTTCATTTTTTATTTTTTTCGCCATTGCTGTTATTCCTGCTGCCGCTAATATATTGTATTATAGTTTCTTGTATTGGATGCTATGGCTATATTGATTTTCTGTTTTTGGTCGGGCTGTATAATTTATTGTTGTCTTTTTGAATGATTTTGTCCCTGTTGTTGTTCTTTTTTTTATTTTGTTAATTTTGGTTTTTTTTTATTTTATTTATTTCTATGGTTTTTTAGGTTCTCTTCTAGTTTGCTACTGATGTATTTTGTTTAAATTTTTAAATTTTGGTGTTGATGTTGCTGCAGATTTAGTTTTTTTGAACGTCTTACAATTTTATATTGTCTTTTTTATTGATATATTGTTGTTCTTTATGGCATTTTGTTGCTGTTGCCGCTGAATTTGTTGTTTGGTAGTTTTAATTCTTGTTTATAAATCGCCATTGTGTTGTTGCTTTGTATTTTGGTTTTCTTTGCTGCTTATTTCGTTGTAATCGATTTTTCGTTTTCGTTGTCATTTTCATTTTGTTATGAAGTTTTTATTTTGTTCTCATTATCATTGATAATTTTATTGCTTTTGCTAGTTTTTTTTTGTTTCAAGTGTTATTAAACTTGGTAGTTCATTATAATGATATGGTTTTTTGTTTGATATACTGTTTTTATCGTGTGATGAAAATATTATTTCGTTGACCAATTTATTATTTCAGTTGATCAAAGTCCTACTGATGGATTGTATTCTACATTTTTTTCTGACTGCTACAGTGATCTCAGTTATAAGTTTTGTACAACTAGTTTCTTTACCAATATGTCACCGGTACGGTGTTTACTGTTATCGTTCAAATACTTCACCAGTCTGAGGTCGAAAATAGACTTTTCATAAAAATCTAAAACCCCTATATTATACATACAAGACTTTCATATTTTGTCAATTCAACTTTATAATATGTAACGTTCTTTCTACATTTTTAGTCTATATTCGATTAATAGACATTGTGTGCTGCGCAAATAACGGTGTTTTTTAAATTTTAAGTTAGCGATGTTGATTCAGTTGCACTAATTTCTCTTTCGCCTACCAGACAATAGTTAATGTCAATGGTACGTACTAAATCTTTCCGGGCTTCCATCAAATCAGCACGAATTATTAAGCAAACACATAAGGAAAAGGTAATTTGTGCGGTCTCTTTTTGCTTCATTTGCAGAAACTTCATGAAATCACAGATTATGTTCCCGAGAAAAGAGTACCATAAACGTCAGTCGATCATTAATAGCTTCAATGGGAGTATTAATACAAATATTCAAACAAAGAAGCTGAACGAAAAGCGTCATTTGAACGACATTTGGAAACAATTGTCTGTTATTAATTGCGAAATTAGTAACAAATTAGTTTAAATAACATCATAAGAATAGACCAAAGTCAACAAGGTTGAAGTCTCACTTACTTGTGTTTCGTGCTTAGTGTCGAAACATTATAAGGCTCCGTTGATGCATCCTATACCAACTATATATTTCGTAAATAAATGTTTTGATGGCGGACAGTATAATCCCATACTAATTCCTATTGAAAATTTAATTAAGTTAACTTATTATGAAGTCTTTGGCAATACGACTTTATATCCACCACAGTATAGATAATATAAACAAAGAATTTAAAGGGCGCCAGTACAATTGCTTTCGATATATCGAGCCAGTAAACGGTACCAAATCGTTGTATTCCGTGATAATCTAAAATCCACCAAAATTAATAATTACAACCAATTCTGAACACCCGCCATTCTAAAAACTCCATACACTCTGGCCGCGATCAATATCACATTCTGTACTAATCATGACATCATTGGATTAAATTTATTTAAGTTATACATTGTTTGTTATGGAGAACGAATATGTATATATATATATATATGCAAAAGTGCATTTTTTATCGCCTACCTAGTAATATAGCAGTTCAAATAGGACCAGACCAACATTACAAACTGCATGAATACGAAGTATAATCTCATAAACACGTTTCGTTCTTTCATGCGACTCATCAGTTCGAGCCAGTACTGCGCACTATACCCACTAGTAAATTGGTAAAAAATGTGGGACAATTGAACGGTACAATCTCCTATACGAATGTGTATTCTAGCAGTAATTAAGTATTCGGATATGCAACTTCATAACCATTTCACTATATATATATATATATATATATATATATATATATATATATATATATATATATATATATATATATGTAAGAACAAAACAACGTACTCCATGGAATAACATTTATTAATAAATCTTATTTCTACCAGTATCTACAGCCATTGTTCTGGATTCGTTAGTATATTCGTTCATCCAATCTCACTGTACATTTGTTGTAACCAATCTCCTCTTCGTTATTCTAGCCTTTGTTTTGCGCAATTTAGACCACTACTTTTGTGCAATTTAGACCACTCCTTTTGCGTAACGTCATTTGGTGTGTCATCGCTTTCATTGTAATTGCGTCCGTAATTGATGTATGTGTCGCAAAAATGCTTTTATTACAGAATGCAAACACGCCAAGCCCGTAGGTTCAACGCAACCGATATTATATGGGTTGCCCAAGGTTCACAAAATGACCAACAATGAAGGACTTCCGCCTTTCAGGCCCATTTTATCTATGATAAATTCCCCACAGCACAAGGCAGCCAGACTATTATGCCGGATTATAAAGCCTATCATGAAAGGAAGAATAGACCACGTTGTACAGGATAGCTTTCAATTCGTAGAAAAAATTCGCGACCTAAATTTGAAAGAGAGGAAAATGGTGTCCCTCGATATAAAGTCACTCTTTACTAGCATTCCAGTAAATAAAACTATAAATATCCTATGTGAATATATACGATCATCAGGAGCGGAAACACTGATAGAAGTGGACGACATGAGAGAACTACTTCTATTATGCACATCCAACGTACAATTCGTATTCCAAGGAGTCTTCTACAGACAAATTGACGGCATAGGTATGGGTAGTCCTCTTGGACCAGTATTGGCAGACATATACATGCACCATTTAGAAACAACTGGTTTAAAACCATTTATCAATGGAGCTCATTTTTACGTGCGCTACGTTGACGATACTTTCATGGTCGTTGAAAAGGATGAAGATACAAATTCACTGCTACATCACATAAACAAGGTAGACCAGGCAATCAAGTTTACAATAGAAGAAGAAAAAGACGGATATTTATCCTTCCTAGATGTAGGAATAACGAGAGATGAAGAAGGTACTCTCTCAAGGTCAGTTCACAAGAAATCAAGCTGGACTGGACAATATGTCCATTATATGAGTAGTGTGCCAAGGGCGTACAAAAGAAACCTAATAATGAATTTGGGCACACGAATACGCAGGATTTGTTCACCGGACAACATTGAAGTAGAGCTAAATTTGCTTCGCGAAGCGTTGAGAAATAATGGCTATCCGGACTGGTTCATTGAATACAACTTGAGGCAACGCAACAAAATCGTGGCCAATTTGGAAGAAAATCAAACTCCCCAGATAGTAACGCTTAGTGTTCCCTTTGGAGGTGATCTTCCAGCGGAAATCTTCAAACGAAAAGTAATTCGAGCGACAAAAGCACAGTTTCCATCAATACAGGTGAGAGTGGTGTTCAACACAACAAAACTGATGCGCACGAATGAAAAAGATAGCCTCTCTGTGACGTCAACACCTTTGTCTGTATACAAATTTCAATGTACCTGCAACGCTCAGTACATCGGCAGATCAAAAAAGAGGCTCGAAACTAGAATAAATCAGCATCTCCCTCAAAAACTATTAAAGAGGGGTGCAGCTCCTGCACAAAAATCAGCAATTTGCGAACATGTACTACTCACAGGTCATGCTGTTAGTAGTAACAATTTTTCAGTTCTCTACAAGGCAAAAACAGAGAAAATGCTTCTGGCTTTTGAAGCTATTGCAATTAATAAGCTGAAGCCCTGCTTAAACGTGCAGAAAATAATTCAAAAAGAAATTAAATTGGACTGGAATAAAGACATAACTGACATGCCTTTAAAAATAGCCAACGCTTCGCAAAATACGACACATACATCAATTACGGACGCAATTACAATGAAAGCGATGACACACCAAATGACGTTACGCAAAAGGAGTGGTCTAAATTGCACAAAAGTAGTGGTCTAAATTGCGCAAAACAAAGGCTAGAATAACGAAGAGGAGATTGGTTACAACAAATGTACAGTGAGATTGGATGAACGAATATACTAACGAATCCAGAACAATGGCTGTAGATACTGGTAGAAATAAGATTTATTAATAAATGTTATTCCATGGAGTACGTTGTTTTGTTCTTACATTTTAAAAAATGGTGAAATTAGAAACTATCAATATATATATATATATATATATATATATATATATATATATATATATATACATATATATATATTATATGTTACCAACATAATGGTTTAGAAGTTAGTGAGCCTGTAATTTGTACCAATAAAAAGGTTTGCGCCAAAATCGAGTATCAGAATCAATTCTGAAGGAATGTTATTCCAGCAATTTCACGCCCTCTTGCCTCTAACGACATCCTTCGGCAAATTTCGTGGCAATCATGACATAATTTAATTAAATATATGATAACTAAATATATATATGCAGTTTTGCAATACGTATTGCGTAACTGGTAACAGATTAATTCAAATATGACCATAAATATATACGAAAGTCAACATGAACAAAATTGTTATTATTATGTACACATGCGTCTCATGCCTACTGTCGGAGATTTTATATGAGTTTACTTGATTTCTACCACAATACACAATCTTAATGTTGAGTGTACCATCCAAGTTTTCCACATATTTCGACATGATATATAATGACGGGCGGATTATCGGCTCCTATCAATTATTCGCCAGTAAGCATGAACGAATGTGCATATGAGATTATATTCTTTTGACATACTGCATTTTTATATCCTTTTGGTCAATTCGGAAACATTTTTTCCTATCTATGCCACACCTTACATACAATTACCTTATATATATATATATATATATATATATATATATATATATATATATATATATATATATATATATATATATATATATATATATATATATATATAGATATAGATATAGATATATATATAATCTAATTAGTACACATTCTATCTGGTAACAAAATATGATTAAACGTTTGGATAGAATTTCTGAGGCTTATACTGAAGCTAGAAAAAAAAATTATGTGAATACTATTAAAATATTGCATTTTGCATTAAAGTAAACTTATTTTGTCCTGTTAAATATCAATGACAAGTTTCTGCGCTTAAATAAAAGACACCGTCATGTAAATCTTTCAACGTTGTATGCACGGTGGGTGATATGTGATTCGGGTGGCAAGCCAGATTATTAGTCTCATTTGTCTGTTTAAGAATTCTCTCTGAAACATTCCTTACACAAATGTCCTCATTGATGAATCTACTCATTTGCATGCAAGTTAATGCTGTTTCTCTTCTAAGCTTCTGCAGGATTCCCATGACTGTCGATTCGGTTAAGGTCAGAAACTCAATAATTCATCAGTTTCGTACATTATTATCCCAAAATATTCTTATTTTATTTAGTCTACTTGTTAACATTCATTGTGATAACTATAAAAGTTGGTCATCCAATCGGAAAACCTTCTAGTGTAATTTAAATGAATTTTATAAGAGTGCAATTAGCACTATTATATACGTAATTAATTCAAATTTATCATAACGTCTATTATTGAAGTCACAAAAATATATGTATATAAATATTCGTAATCGACGTTCTATACGCTTTTCAGGATTTTAAAAATGTACGACTTTCCATTCTTGAACTTGGCTTTACTGCATTGCATTTATGATTGTTTATTCTTCTATTGAATAATTATCCCCAAAAGTGAGAACTGTCCATTTTGGCAGATTCCTGCAGTTGTTACTTTTTTTCTAATAAATGTCTTTATATGATTGTAGAAAGAGTTTGATAAGCTTAATAATAATAGCTTAAATATATTTTTAGACTCGTTAAATCCATGTGTTTACTAACTCCGAGCACATGGTAGTAATTTAAACGAACAGTACTTTACCGTAAGTCATTTTCACATTTCATACATTTAAATATTGAGACATTTATGCGGCATTCGCAGAAAGTTATAATTGAATAATGAAGCATTCGCTTATTTTGAATTTCGCAGCTTTCGCTACATATATATGTAATACAAATAAACATTCATTGATTGTGTGGTGGCTTGTAAAAATTATTTAAATCAAGCTTTCGATCTTGAAGTAAACACCCTGCCTTAGTAATTACCCAGTCGTCGAACAACATAGCAAAACAACTGTCAGTCACACGTACTGACTGCATAGAAATTGTGCAGCCGACATTTCTAGTCAAGTAAAATGTACGCCATATTACTAGAGGTGAGAGCTGCATGTTCAATTTTTCTTTCCAAATAAATGCATTGCAGTTTGATCCTCGCTAGTCAGTTTGCAACCGCACACTGATGATTATCTTGGAAGCTCGAAACGCGTCAGTATGTGATACTGACATTAGTTTTTCTATGTTGTTCAACGACTGGTTAATTACAAAGGCAATGATATTTACTTGATTTAAAGAATCCAATAAAACCAGGTGGGAGGTTATGAATATTCCACAACAGCGTCATGGCTGCCCAATTCTCTGGAAGTTGGTGCCTAAAATCATGATTAATACTCAGATATGCAAGCTGAATTTATATTTGAGCCGGGTGGCAAGTAGAGATCTTTAAAATGATATTCACATAGATAATATGTAACTTTACTCCTCTGAATAATTTCAATTAACTTCGCAAAAACGCATGAACAAGAAATCCTCCAACAGTTTTATGAAGAGAAAGCACTATTTGTTAAAGAGTAGGTTAGTATATTTTTCAGCAACGCGGAATTGATCATGATATAATTAGTATGATGGAAGTGATTTTTTCTGACATGGAGATGGTGACTTACATTTGTTATTAAACTTGTCATATGCGACGTGTATTTCAAAATTAAACGCATTAGATTGTCTTAATATTTATGCGCATCTTTCTTTGTGTGGTCTTTTTATCGTATGATAGCTTAGTTTAAATAAGCTTAATCGCGAATTCGCTCCAATTGTACACACAATCACATCGAAAACATTCTCATCAAACATTCTTGTGTTGTGGTTAGTTTAGTCTGTTTAAACTAAGCTCATCATTTGGCTCTGTTAATGCTGAATACGTCGACCACGCTATTTCTGTGGAAAAATTTATGACCGAGAACATACTAATGGCTCTGGTTAAGGCTGTTTGAATATAAGAGAATTTTAACGCGAAAGCAAACGAGTCAAAATTAAAAAATCAAAAGAATTCGAGAAGCAGCAACCGAGGCGCAGGAATTATATAATTCTTATTTAGTAATTTTTTCAAATGAGTGCGCGTTCTATTCCAACAAATCAAGAGAAACATTTTTTATTTATCAAACTCTTAGAGACAAGTAGCACTAAGCTTGGTCTCTATTCCTAATTTGGAATAATTAGTTGGCAATTTGACTAAACAAATTAATACTATACCCATAGAGATAGGAAACCAAAATGTATCATCTGGGTGAAATTAACATTGTCGACCTTCAAGGAATCCACATGAGGGATCCAACGCTAATGAACAAATACAATTCAAGCTTTTGGTTTCGTTCTAATTAATCAAACTTTACATCCTGTCTTATCTAAAAAGTAACTATCATAATGGTATTGCGATTTTGGACACTATATATATATATATATATATATATATATATATATATATATATATATATATATATATATATATATTATTTTCAGATGCGAGCCTTAATAAAATTCATATTTCTTTTCATATATTCATATTCTATATATATATATATATATATATATATATATATATATATATATATATATATGTTTATTTCCCCTCCATAACCAGTGAAATATATTAATTGATAATATTGATTATCAATTTGGTGGACTTTTTTTAAGAAATTAACTCATTATCAGTGGATCAGTGCTTTCAGCCACACTATTACCAATGAGTTTCAAAGTAACAATGAAACAATGGTCTATTAGATAATTCCAAATAACAACTGCTCTATTTTCTTTGTTGAAATGTTCATTCGATTACCTAGTGTATATCATTTATTTAAAAAATGACAAATATTTCTAGCACCAACTATGCAGTTCACCCTAATAAAATTAAAATTGAAATGTGTTCTATATCGTACTTCCTTTGTCTACAAGAAAGTTTACGCGCAGGATAATTTGTTAAAGTATTTTAATTTTAATCGTGCCAATCGATCTGGCAGTGTCGAATTTATAATTGCTGAATGTTTATTTCGTGTCGCTAGATCGGACTCATTGGCAGTTCTTATTATTATTTAGCTATAGCCAAATATTGAATTGAATCTTGTCTTTCCAACAAAAATTCTCCCAAGTAGGATTTGATTAAACAGAAACTAATTTTATTCAATTGGCTTAGTCAGCTATTTACGCAGTAACTCCATAGTAACCATGCTTCACGTACAGTGATAAATGCTGTTCGTAAACGCTTTCAATGTCATATTTAGTTAGACAGAAAACTCTGTCAATTCAACATTGATGCGCATCATTTTCATTTTAAGCTTAAGCGGGCAGATATTTAGACGAAGACCAGTAATAGAAAATGCGTTGGCTGTCGTTGTACAATGTTGGCACGCTTACATATATACCGTGAAGTATTTAAGTAGTTCAGATTTTAACCACAACTTAATCGAAAATCTGCTATATTTCTGCAATAATAACACTGCTAGTGAAGAACTATTTTGAATGAATATGAACGAGCATGATTTGTGTGATACAATTTTACGAAAACAAAATAATGATGTATGCCCGTTAGAGAAAATTTAACTTTATTCAACAAGTTGAACACAATTGCTAAAATACATCTCTATAAATCTAAATACTCCTTTTGGAATAAAAGCGGTATGAATATTATTGATGATGGTTAGTTGGCCAAACTTTACGTAGTCTTTCCAAGTCTACGATAATTGTATCAGTCATTCGTGCCGTATAACGTAAAATTGATACTCTGAATTTGAGAAGGTATCCAAAATTTGAAATATTAACACATCCCTGTTACAGGGAACCACCTCGTAACATCCAAAAAAAATATTCAGGACAGCTCTGGGTCCATCATAGATAAGACTAGACGAGCATGTCGCTTGGTAGAGGCAAAATTTAGCTGTCAATCACAAAATAATCCTGGAAACGGCGTCATCTGGGATGCTAAACAAGTTGAATGAAATCCAAACTCTGCATAACAATAGAAATTAATGGTTGTTTTCATTTGTATTTGATTAACTTTCGCCAATGCGTTACGACAATTGAGCGACCGAACATAATGTGGAGTCTGATGTGTGAAACTTGCTACAGATAGTGTTATATTCGTCAAATTTGACGATAAATACATCGAATGTAAAAAAAGTAAACCTTTTGTTTCCAAGAAACCATTTGGCAGAAAAATGAAAGCAATCAGTATGCACCTTTAAATGATGTTATTGAATTGATGAATTGGATTTTTTAAATTAATAGATCTGTGTTGTGAATAACGCAGGATTGCTTCCAGTTCATAGGTTTTTGGGAAATATTTCCAATACATTTTTCGGTATCCTTCATCGGTCCACAATTCATCACTGGTCTCAGGAACACACTGATAAAGCAAGTGTGATATTTCCTATAATCGTTTAAGTTATACATCTGACTGGTTAAACTAATTATAGCTTATTGACTTTCCACTAGATTAACGCACGTCGCGTATTTGATATATTTCTATAGATGCTGTGTACAACCAACTAAATAAGATTAGTTTACACCTTACGTGCATTTGATCATTTTTTTATACTAACTTAGAGTGGAATGCTGCTATCATGGGTATAACTAAGTGGCTATGCTCCCCAACCTAAATTATATGCGCATCCTCATATAGTATACACGCCTGCTTAAATATATATCAGTACAGCAGGGCAACAGATTCCGAAGCAGAATTTCCAGATTCGAGTCCTGTCCGCGGAAGTTTCTGGACAGTACGGAGAGAGTTCCTCATAAGGACAAAGCCTTTCTACGGAATGAATTGCTTTTTCTAAATTACACAGTGCTCATTTTATGCTGACAAATGTATGTATATAATGGAACTGGTGTTTATATCAAGATCGCAACCTCGATTAAATCATATATATATATATATATATATATATATATATATATATATATATATATATATATATATACCAATAAGATTTTTTCCAGAATCGTGAAAAAAAAACAATTTCTTCGTGCATTGGTATTACCGTGCTGCTTTAAAAGTTCAATTAAAACCAGAATTGAATTTTTATATGATGTTATTCCTTGCGCAGCGCTGTCACCATTCAAGTTTATTCTGCAATTTGCTTGTGCGTGACATTTTATAGAAGTCATAGGTGGATAAAATCTTGATTCCTTTACATTTCCAGGTGCACAGATTGTGTTTGGCATTGATTGATGAGTTCTCACTTGTCCCGTCACTCTGAAGCCATCTATCAGTTGCTTGTCTGAAAATGACGCTCAAACTAGATTTTCCGTTTTTTCCCAAATTTTCGGGATTCCATTTCCAATCTCATTTTCCGGGTTGACCCCATATCCATAAATTATTTTTTCTGTGAGTATGGTGTCAACCCTGATTATGGGAATGGAAAAAAAGTCCTGAAGATTTGGAAAAATTTCGGAAAATCTGATTTCATTGTCATTTTCAGGACATGTTTAGCAATGGGCGGCTTCCTAGTGATGAGGACAACTGAGAACTCGGCAATCATGCAAGAACACAATCTCACCAGTAATCAACATCGAACACACCGACTTCTACTGAAGTATTAATTTTTTTGTTATGTAATGGCATATGCTAATATATATATATATATATATATATATACGATATTCACGCATAATATCTAATGAGTGGGCTCAGGAATAAGTAGATTGCGCTATTTGAACTCCTTTGAAATAAGTCTTCAACAGCGTTTCACAATAAAAGTCCACCAGCTGTCCTACATGCGATGTACTTGCTCTTATTAACAGAAGGGACAATGACGTTCGCTGGCGTTTCAAAGCTGAATGCAATGGCTATGCTGTACTTGGCAGTCTTGGGTGGAATACAATCAAAGCGACTATAATTTATTTAAAAATGACAATGGCTTCTGGAAAATCCGTGAGGAAAGAATCTGTTGCCTGTCGGATCACGCAGAACTTTACAAAGGCTAATGGTACAACCTCGAATGTAAAGGCCTCGCATAATACCTTCACCATAATTCAACATTTCATGCAAAACGGGATGACGTACGACCGCAATACCCTTGGCATATTGCATCGGAAACGACATGGTCTAAATATCATCCCTGTTTGCCTATTCGAAACACGCTGTGAGTAATATGTCAACGCCATCGCACTGCCTTGCTTAGTAGCGCATGTCAACATCTTTCTAATTCTGTTCTATTTGTCTAATAGGCAATAACATTTCTCACACATACTTCAGTACCGAGTTCATCAGCATGGAATGTATTCATCGTATGCTGAACAAATTTGAAGCTTCTCTTAAGATAAATAGCACGTTTGTGAACTCGAAATGGCCCCGTTGCACCTCTCAGTTATCTTCCATCAATCCTTAGACCGTACAATGATTAGTTAAAGCCCTTGCTTTAAAGCAAGCACTGAATAATACTTGCTGTGAGCAATACCTAAGAGCAAACTATTCAACAGAGGCATTGGTTTCTAGTTAGTCGGTGTACCTATATTCATTTTCCGAAACTTCATGATTGGCATCAATTCAGTATTTCTAGCAATTATTCTGGATTAAAGAGTACCCTAACTTATTCACCAATATGCTACTCCACTTAGGTTCCATATTTGGCTCCAGTTGTCGTAAAGCTGCAGAAATCTGTACCTCTACACCACTGACTACTACCAATTTGCTAAATATGAAAGGGTACATGGTCTCGTAGATGAATTTTCTTTCAGACTACTATTGTATGTGACATTATTCCAATAAGTAACAATTGGATTCACACGGCATCAGAAGGATTTACTAGTCGTCCGTATTATAGTTTTTTATATCAAAGACAACAACATTTTGCAATAACAATTATTTGCTACTACACTCCAAACTTACTTTTTCTGTACTTAATTATTAATTAGTTATCACGTAAATAGTAACAAATTGTTAAAATAGGACCAGATAGATGCGCCGAGGGGAGTATGAACAAGCGGCATAATATAAAATTCACTTGGGATTCGTGTCGGCTTCTACTGATGAGTGTCCACTAAGCATAAAACGCATGTGTATATGAAATATATCGTTTGTTCAACTTTCAGAAATGTTAATTCTCCACAACAAAGAATATACAATTTTTATATAGCTTAAAATAAGTGACGCCCCGATCGTTATGAATTGTCATAATTGATATCAACAAGGGCCTGATTAGAAGGATTTGCTGGAGATTCGGGTGTTCAGGATGGTTGTTAGCCACAGTTTTGGTTTAATTCAAACTATGTATGTTCCAACCTACATATAGAAAGTGAGCTTTAAAGTTACATTCCCAAAATTATATATGAAGCTAACTCCACTGCTGCTTGAATACATATATTTATAGTAGATTGTACTGTCCATCGGTCCCACTTAACTTGAAAAAATATATGGAGGGTATAGGGCGTTGTACCGCCTCCTACTAATAAGTCGCCAGTAAGCTCGAAGTGCACGTGTACATGATATAATATCTTTCGTCCATAGTGACTAAGATATCTCTTCAAATGTGTATTAGGTGTTGTACACCTAGTAACAAATTAGTTCAGTTGTGACCAGAAGGATAAAACAAAGACAACAAGAACGGAAATTACAATCTCGAGCACTTTTTTCTGCTAACTGGCGACTCATCAGTAGAAGACGGTATTACACCCTTTATCCACTATATATTTTTTGGAGAAGTGTGGGATAATAGGACGGTACAATCACCTATACGAATGTGTAAACCTGCAGTAGTGAAGCAAAACTCAAATAAAATCTTCGGCAATGCTACTTTAAAGCTAACTCACTACATGTAACATATATACCGAGTCTGTAAAGGGTACCAACAGTATGTCTATTGTGTCAGCACACGATAGCAATATTATGGTATCGAAAAGGTACATGGTACTAACAATATAATTACCGAGGCGATACATGGTACCAACACAATTGATTTCAATGTACGCTAAAGTTCACCAAAACTGAGAATTCCAAATAAAATAGGGACAACATAAACGGAAAGTATAATCTATAAACCAGATTGATATCGATTAAGGCCAGGTTATATGGATTTGCTGGAATAACAGGTGATCAGAAATAGTTGTACTTCTCAATTTTGGTGAACTATAGCATGCATTGGAATCCATTGTGGTGTTACCATGTACCAATTCGGAAACCATTGTTTTACTTCCATGTACCTTTTAGGTTCCACATCATGTTCAGACAAGCAACTAATGGACGGCTTCGGAATGAAGGAACAAGTGAGAATACATAAATCAGAAACAAATAAAATCGGTGCACCTTAAAATGTGTATTGTTCAATATTTTACCGACCTACGTGTGCTATCAATTGTCCAGCACAAGAAAACGGCGGAATGAAAACAAAAAAACTAGGACGGCGCTGCGCAATTTACATCAACAGTTAAGCATGACGTTAAATATAACGTTGTTTGACTCCCGATATATCACCTGTTAATATTAGAAGTAAGTAAAAGTTTGATGGGGCATATTAATTAGATGATGGGCAAATGCATGGCCTCAAATTATTTCATATTTAGGAAGGAATTATATAAGCCAATTGCAGGTTTTCCAACGAGACAAATAACATCAGTTCCTTTAGCAAATATCTTTATGCAATAAATGGGAAATTCTTTAAATCAGGTATGCGAGCTTGAAGTAAACACCAATCACTTTTTTTACCAGTCGTCGAACAACATAACAAAACTAACGCCAGCCGACGACTGGTTAAATACAATTGGATTGGTATTTACTTCAAGCTCGCAAACATGATTTAAAGAATTTTTACCACCGCCCACGCAATCAATTATTGTTAAATGGGAAATTTTGTCAAATATAACTACATTAATGCCGAACTTGCATGCAGAATTTTTGGATGACATAGTTTATTTGAATTATGAGGACAATGAAATGATAAATTTCTTAAGTTCAGCTAATCATGTTAGTGAACACCTATTTACGGTTGAAAAAAACCATATTGTGAAATACCATTTATGGATGTCAATATTCTGTTCATCCAAATTAGTTTGGGCTTTTATGTGATCGTAACAGATTGGCACGATTGATTATGTAATCAAGTGAAATCATATCGACAGATAATAAATGAGCAATATAATTAAATAAAAATTTGATGGCAACGGTGGTGGTAACAATTATTTAAATCACGAATCCGAGCTTCAAGTAAACACCAATCCCATTGTATTTAACCAGGTGTCGAACAACGTTACAAAACTATCGCCAGTCACACGTACTGACACTTATCGATCTTCTATGATCATCATATGATTAAGACGGCAAACTGACTAGCGAGGATCAAACCGCATTTCTTATCTATGGAAAGCAAAATTAGAGATGCGGTTCTCACCTCTAGTAGTCTTGCACATATTGTACTAGACTGGAAAGTCGCCTGCACAATTTATATGCAGTCACGAATATTAACCGTTTGCAGCTTGTGCCACACACATAAATAGGCAATACATTTAATCAATAATTAATTGCAGGTTGGTGGTAACAATTCTTTAAATCAAGTTTGCGAGCTTGAAGTAAACACTAATCTTATTGTATTTAAACAGTCGTCGAACAACATAACTGGAATACTGCCAGTCGCACGCACTGACGCGTTTTGAAGCTTTCATGAACATCATCAGAGTACCACGACAAACTGACTAGCGAGGATCAAACCGCATTTCATATATATGTTAATCAAATTTAGATAAACGGCTCTCACCTCTATTAGTCTTGCATATATTTTACTTGTGTGGAAATGTCAGCTGCATAATTTCGATGCAGTTACGACGAATCGTTAAATACAATGAGATTAGAGAGAACCACATAACTGATTTTGCTTTCCGTATATACGCAATGTAGTTTGATCTTCGCTAATCAGTTTTCCGTCGTACTTTACTGATGATCATTGAAGGTCAAAATGCGTCAGTGCGTGCGACAGGCGGTAGTTTTGTTACGTTCTTCAATGACTGGTTTTATACAATGGGATTGGTGTTTACTTCAAGCTCACAAACTTGATTTAAATAATTGTTACCACCACATGCGCAATCAATTATTTTTATTTGAATTGACTATTTAAATGTGTGCATTGAAGGATACAAACATTTAATGTTCCTGAATGAAGATTGTTTTTGCGAACCTGAATTAATTAAAATTACCTTATCTGCGTTTTTTTCAAAATATTTCGGCTAAACTTATCGATAGCCTTCATCAGTTGCAATATACCTCACAAGTTTGAAGAACGAAGCTAATGTTCCTGACTGCATAGAAATTGTGCAGCCCCTCTTACAGTCAAATACAACGTATGCAAGACTACTAGATGTGAGAGCGGCATATCTAAATTTGATTTACAGATATACGCAAAGCAGTTTGATCCTCGCTAGTCAGTTTGCCGTCGTACTCTGATGATGAATGTCGAAACGCGTCAGTTCGACGACTGGTTAAATACAATGAGATTGCTCTTCACTTCAAGCTCGCGAACTTGATTTAAAGAACTGTTACCACCCACTGCGCAATCAATTATTGTTTTTTTTATTTACTATTTATATTTGTGTGGCGAACGCTGAAAACAATCTTTGATAGAACCAAATTTCCAATGATTAGTATGAACGATGTTGAAACCTTCGAAAGAAAGGGACGAATACACGCCCAACCTGATCGAAGTCAAAACAGACACAGAAAAAGAAATTTTAATCAATCGGATCTCTGTGAAACTGTTGTTGCAAAGCTACAACCCGCGTACGCAAAACGCGGCATTGCAGAATATGAAGCTGGAACCCCGTACAAATTCAAAATATATATCCTGTAATATAGAAAAGACAATTCGTCTAGTAGTTAAATACTGTTTTTTTGCGGAGAACTAATATATATGCAAGTATTTATTAGGTGTTGCGAACCTAGTAACTAATTAGTTCAGTTGTGACCAGAAGGATAAACCAAAGGCAGCATGAACGGAAAGTATAATCTCATGCACATTCGTTTCGTGCTTACTGGCGACTCATCAGTAAGAGCCGGTATTACGCCCTTTAACCACTATATATTCGGTAGAAGAATGTGGAATAATAGGACGGTACAATCTCCTAGACAAATGTGTAAACCTGTAATAGTGAAGCTAACATAATCTGAAGTCAACGACAATACGACTTCAAAGCTAACTCACACTATATAATATATATACCGAGTCTGTAAAGGATACTAACACTATGGCCATTGTGTTAGTAACCGATACCAAGATTATTGTACCGAAAAGGTACATGATACTAAAACTATGGTTTTCGAGTCGGAACATGGTACCAACATGATGGATATCAATTTATGCTATATTTCACCGAAATTGAGAATTACAACAATTTCTGAACACCTGTCACCCCAGTAAATCCATACACTCTGGCCTTGATCGATGTCAGTTATCACATTTCGCGGTAAGCATGACATCATTCAATTCAATATATAAAGTAAAGTACTGTTTGTTGCGGAGAACTAATATATATGCAAGTATGTATTAGGTGTTGCGAAACTAGTAACAAAATAGTTCAGTTGTGACCAGAAGGATAAACCAAAGACAGCACGAACAGAAAGTATAATCTCATGCAGATTCATCTAAAAGACCGGTTTTGTCCTTATTCAGAATTCTTGGAGTATGATCCATAATTGTAGCGGACAGGGCTCGAACCTGGGCACCTCTGCATTGGAGTCTGAGTCTCTAACGACAAAGCCACCCTGCCACACGCTACACACAATTTTCAGTCATATTCAAATTCTTGTTTTTGTTTGGCAATATTTTGTCTAGTTAGACGTAAAGTTCCAACTATCCGTATCAAATCGGTCATTATGCAGCAGACACAACGCTACCTGGGGAGGTGTTTTTTTTTGGACATTTATATAATTAAACGATCTTTCATTACACGGGCGGGGATGAAAATTATTTAAATCAAAATTGCGAACTTTATATAAACACAAATCTCAATATAAATAAATTTTTAAGTATAAACTAAGCATCGTATAATGTATAAAAGTCAATTCCTCTATCCAGTTTGAAAAACAAAATTATCCTGCAATATTCAATTAACGCTATCTATGCTTGGAATTGTATTTGGGGGCTATCATATGTCGGCAGATGCAGTAGAAGATTGACTTTACGCTTGTCGGAGCACAAATCAACTTGGCTTGTGTAATATGTAATTGGTGTTGCAAGTACGTCTATAAATAAACCTATTTTGGTCTGTGAAATATGCGAAATGTCAAAAACGGCCTTTCAATATTAATTAAGGGTAGATGTGGGAGTATGAACTCCTATTTGAAAAATATTGCAATACGGTGGCGTTGTCAAAAACTGTGCAATCTAAAACAATTTGTTTGTGCACCATGGGGCTTTCAAAGCCCAATTCCGAACTGTACTTAACTATTCAATTGTGTATCAGGTTTTGCGCACTGTTCTCAGTTTTGTTTTGTTCTTTTTGAGCACTTGGGATTAAATATATATTTTTGTGAACAAGTTGCGTGTTATAGTTTACTCTATTTAGCCAAAATTAATCATAGTGTTCTATTTATCGCATTAATCAGTCGATAAAATGTAGCGATAGAATTACTGTACAATTTTAAAAGTATTTTTTTTAAATAATACAAGGTAATAAATGTTTCGTGTTTTTAAAGACTAACTATTTCATAAAAATTGTCGTTAAATGTGATAGAATTCGTTTATTTTAACTTCTTATCGTAATTAACCTTTATTATTTTTCTAACTCCTCATAGGATTTTGCGATTTTACACTGCATTCTTTTTAACCACGGAGATGGCCCGTAAATACATAGTTTAACAAATTAATTGTAGTAAAATTAGTCTGACATACGCAAAGATTAATCGGCAATAATCAGTGTAATCTCACTTAGATAAACTTGATCGTACATGCAATTATATTTAACTGATTACCTCATAGTTCCCAACATAAACATACATACACAAAAATGAATTACGCTCAGCTAGTGAACCGTCATTCGTTGCTATGAGATCATGGAAATATCTCTTAGATGAGCGTAAACGGCCAGATAATTATAGTTAACTGAATGCTTTACAGAGATAGGCACAGACTCACACACATGCATGACTCACACTTATCTAGTGAATAGTCACTTATGGTTAAGAAATCAACCAGTAAGTATAAATAAAGGCTTTTAAAAGAAATCAAACTCTTGACTTTATAATTGTCCAATTCCTTTATGCAATGAGATTTTGCGTTGACAAAGTGATCTGTAAGTGGGCTCAGAAATATATTGATTAAAAACGAGGACAGTGGGCTCATAAACCTTGTTTCGCACAGTTGGCGTCAGGTACATTCAACCGTACGTGGCAGCAAACGGAAGATTAACCTGCACAAACGACATCATTATCATTATTAAAAGAAGCTTGAAACGTCGGATTCAAAATATTGTTATGTTTATTTATTTGAACATTTTGAAACAATATACTACATAAGCATATTTATTGCGAGTATATACTAAGATTTCCACACAAACATTTTTGTTATTTATAGAAAATTAATAATGATGTATTTCTGACCGCGGGAAATAATTCATAGGAAACCACGTATATCCGCCTTATCCTATTTGAACTAGCTTGTTATCAGGTATCTTATAAAATGTAAACACCTATCCTGACATTGATTGATTTATTACAATTAAATAAGTAATAAAAATCCTTGAAATAGCGTTTGCGACCATGAGATAAACACCAATCCCCATTGTATCTAACCAGTCACAAAACAAAGCAAAACTACTTAAAAACAATAGTTATATATTTTTGCGGATAAATGATATATGCAAGTTTAGATTATATATTGCGTAACTTGTAACAAATTAGTTCAAATGAGACGAGGAAGATATACCAAAGGCAGTAGAAGCCAGTACTACGCCATATACCAACTATATATTTTGTCAAGAAATGTGGGACAGGTGGACACTACAATCTCCTATACGAATGTGTAGTCAAGCATTAATGGAGTTAACTTCATATAAAGTCTTCGACAATGTTAGTTTAATACCAACTCACTATATATATATATATATATATATATATATATATATATATATATATGTAAATGTAACCAACACAATGGATTTCTGGATAGGTTAAATTTCACCAAAATTGAGAATTATCACCTTTGAACAATTGATACTGTAGCAATAGCCACCTTTGAGACCGAGAACGCACCAAGGATAGTATCTATGGTTGGCATGAATTTGACAGGAAGTCCTCGTAGAAGCGCACGTATTATGATTAAGCAGCCTTCGAGCCGCAGAAGTAAAGATAAAATAATAAATATTTGTATTTTTGTTTTACTAAATCGATGTGCTTTGTACGAGCAAAATCCTATATATAATTGATTAAAAATAAAGCCTTTGTTTCAAGATAAACAAGATAGCTTCAGAGAGATTGGAGAACTGTGTAAGAGGATTGACCGCACAAATGAAAGCCTTGACTGCAGAGATAGAGATAATTAAGTCTTGGCTGGTTGATACAATATTAATAAATTCTGAGGGAATCCGTATAAACGACCCAACCACTTTAGGTGATGTCTAAAATGGCGATCGCGCTCAAGAGGAAGCAGTCAACAATATGTCAGTGTTATCAGCTAAATCAATGCGATTTTGCCGACCGACATTAAAATTTAAGATACTGCTTGCACCCTTGAATGTGAAGAGGCTACATTTGTGGTTCAAAAATTTTGAAACCTCAGTTAGAGCACAAGAATTTTCATTAGAAGAACCTATTGTGCGCGTGGCTGTCCAGGAATAGGTTGACGGGACAGTTGCAGTCCAGGTAGAATTGCCTGTCGACCTGATGTATTAAGAATATAAAAGACAAGTGTTGATTACTTCCGAGCAAGGACTCAGGAGGTGTTTTAAGAATTGTACAGACTGAAACCATTACTGGGTGCGATGCTCCTTTTATACCATAGCACGCATCAAGCGGTGGTTGTCCAAGCTAACTGAGTATTTGCCCGGGTTGCAACCGCATGAGGCCATCATGTTTATGCTGTTGGATCCTATCAGATATAGCGCAATATGAAGCGACAACCAGGGGCGTGGTAGCAAGGTCAATATATAAGGACAACAGTCTTGACGAATACATCGTCTAAGGAGTAGCAAAACCAGTATAGTGCTCCTATAAAACAGCCAGTTCAATGTGGAAATAGGGTCCACCATCTCACCAATAAGAATAGTCCAGATCAGGCCCAAACTATAAATCTTTTGCAGGCTCACATTTATAGATCGCGAGAAGACAAGCAGAGCAACCAAAAATGTGTTCAGAATCAGATTGCCTTCGAAGAAATAGGAGTAGGTGAAACGTTGCCACATGTAAAGATTTTTATCAAAGTTAAATTTTTATAATTCTTCAACAGACAGCCAGTAATAATGCAATTGGATACTGGAGCTGATGTGTCGGTATTACCAATGACTTGACTGTTAAACAACGTACAACCTACGAGAGCAAATTTGTGTCAGGCATCAGGCACGTTGATGGTGACTGCGGGCGAATTTGACACGAAATTATTAATAAATGAAAATAACTAACATATGTATTTTGTTATAGCGAATACACAAACATTCTTATTGGAACTTGATGTCATTAGAAAATTGGTTAAGACGAAAGATTGTCCAAATAAACGTATATGCATCTCGAGGCCGGTGCAGGAGGAGACTAGTTGTATGTCCGAGTGGTGGAAAGAGTTTCAAGTCTATACAACACTATATTCCAACCGCCTGATTGCAGCGAATGTTCAGGGCCGACGGTCGACCACTTCAAACTATGGCTAGAATTAAATGAAGATTACAAACCAACAATAGTATATAGTGCTCCTCCAAAGAAATGAGCAGCACCGACTCTAGTAACACAAGAGATGATAGAGGTCGGCGTACTTGAACAATGATCATCTGTTTCTCGAGCTCCCATGGTTTTCGTTATGAAAAAGGACGGTTAGCTCCGACCGGCGGCTGATTTCCGGCAATTAAACTCGGTAACAAAACCTGACCCGTATCCCATGCCGGCTCTGCGTGATCTGTTCCTAAAGCTAGCGTGAAGCAAATGGTTTGCAGTACTTGACCTTAAATAGGGATTTTGGCAAATTGACGTTCGTCTCGAAGACCGATGAAATTTAGCGTTGCAGGTACCCCAAAGTCATTTACAATTCACTATGGTAACATTTGGTCTTAAAAACTCACAGAACGTGATCTAAAGAACGATGGACTCTTTTGTGTCTGACTGTACAAAAGCTTACGTTGACGATGTTATTATTGGGGCCACTACTGAACACCAATTACGTATTAAGCTGCAGAAGTTGTTGGTCAAAGCCGTAGAATGGCGATTAAATTTTAATTTAGAAAACGTTCATAGGAGTGAGCAAGTGCAGTTCCTGGGTTACTCAGTCTCAGCGGAGGGAGGTATGCTATTAGATTCGAATGTACAGCCTATCAAGGGCTATACGGTTCCTACTACTAGAAAATAATTGCGCCGGATTATTGATAAAGTGAATTTCTGTAGACCATATCTCACAGTAATTGTGGTTACGCAACAACTCTTGTTTATATTAACTAGTGCCACGATACTGTTTCGTCGGACGGAGGAGGAAATAGAAATTAATAGACGCAACTAAATTGACTTTACCAGTAGGTAGCTGAGCAAAACTATACTGTCACAGCTCCGGGCGACTCATTGGGACATTGCAGTCGCGGTTGTACTGGCCTGGCATGTCTAAAGAAATTCGTAGCTACTGTCAACAGTACAGTACATGTCATTGTTGTAAGCCACAAAAAAAGATAAAACGGCATCTTGATTTCCTTCAATGACACCAAACAAAACCAGTTTCAACATATTGACCTGGTAGGCCCACTGCCGGTAGCTCGTCACCGGGTAGCCATGGTCGATTTGTTTACTCGATAGGTCGAGTTTGTACCACTGAAGGAAATCACAACAGAGAAGACTATAAAGAGCTTAGAAGAGCGATGGCTCAGTCGATTTTGTGTGCCACAAGTTATTGTTATCGACCAGGTTGCACATTTCGAGTCGAAAGATTTTAATCACAAATGCAAGGACATTGACATAAAACATTCCCACGCGGCCACTTACCACCCGCAGACCAACGAGACCGCTAAGCGAGCACACCGGACGATGGATGAGGTATTTCGATGTTGGTGCTATGAGAACCTGGAATCCTTGAGAGACAAATTACATTTGGTCGAGCGGGCCATGCGATTTACAGTCTCAACAACCACAGGATTCGCTCCAACATCTATGGTCTATGGAGACTATATTAGACTGAAAGTGAACGCGTAATCCCAGAATCCAATGAGCGCTGCACCATAGCGGATAGTCAGTAGCGCATAAAACAGTTAACTGAATATGTAGGAGCCACACAACAACAAGCCTATGCAGGCCGACCTGCACTCACTCGCCTAAATGTCGGCGACTATGTCATGGTCGCGACGATCGAACCCATGCCCCTGCAGGCTGTCAATGATGGTCCGTATCGTGTGGAAAGTGTGAACGCAGAGCACAATACAGTTTTCGTTAACATGTCCGATGGACTACGAGCTGTCGCAATTCATCGTTTGAGTAGTGCGCCAAAACCAACTCTTGAAGGGGGAGATGGAGCAATAGCCATCTTTGAAACCGAGAACTCACCAAGGGTCCTATCTAAGGCTGGCATGAATTTAACATAAAGTCCTCGTAGAAGCGCACGTATTATGATGAAGCAGTCATCAAAATCATGGAAGTAAATATAAAATAATAAATACTTGTATTTTTGCTTTACTAAATCAATGCGCTTTATACGAGTAAAATCCTATATATAATTGATTAAAAATAAAGCATTTGGGTTAAGATAAACAAGATGGCTTCTGACGGATTGGAAAACTTAGTCAGAGAGTTCAGTTCACAAGTGAAAACCTTGAATGCGAAGATAGGGATAATTAAGTCTCGGCTAAATAACACACTAATAATAAATTCTGAAGGAATCCGCATAAACGACCCAACCAATATAGGTGAAGTCAATAGATACTTAAGCAGATACATACACTCTTGACCAAATATATAGAAGATATATGGCGTAGCGCCGGCCCCTAATGATGATGCATAGATATAAACTCCCGCAAAACTAATATATAAGTAATATGTATTTTATTGAATGATCTAACGATTAATGCGAAGTGTGATAGGTGATGTCAATCAAGGCCAGAGTGTATAGATCTGTGCAAGTAGCAGGTGTTTGAAAGTTCTTATACTCAATTTTCTTCAAATTTAGCCTATCTTGAAGTTTATTGTGTTGATATCCTTTACAGACTCGGGACATATTTGTTAATTTAATTTGGCTTTGGAGTCGCATTGTGGAAGACTTTATATTAGGTTAACTCCATTACTGCTTGAATACACCTTCGTATAGGTCCACTTGTTCCACATTTCTTAACCGAATATATATAGTGGGTATAGGGCGTTATGCCCGAATATACTGATGATTCGCCAGTAAACACGCAACGCATGTGTACATAAGATTCATTTTGAACTCATTTTTTACCATGTACACAATAACTAATAAAAACTTGGCTAATAAATTTTTTTTCAAACTTGACCAGAAGGATAGGCTAAAGTCAGCATGGAAAACAGGTATAATTTCCTATTTTCGTGTGCTTCGTGACTAATGATAACGCAGCCAATTCACCAGTAGTTTACCGGCCAAACTTAAACTTTATATAGTTTGTTTGCCCCACGGAAGACTCAATTTTGTGTTTCAAATTCAAAACAGATATAATAAACACACACGCCCTTTATACCATAAACGAAAAGTAAAGCCCACATTTTCTTCGTTAGTGTACTTGCAACATCTATTCATTGAAATAGAAACCAGTAATGTTTAGCTCAACCATTTGTGCACACGCAGTATAAATTGACAAATAATTTGGATTATCAATGCCGCGTTTTGCGTACGCGGGTAATAGCTGTACACGGGCAGTTACACAAAGATCCGATTTGTCACTATTTCCAATTTTGTTTTGTCTTTGATCGGGTTGACTCATTTTTACTTCAATTGGAAATGCGGTTCTATCACATCTTTTGATGTGATAGAACCACGCTAATTAAATAAACAATCATAAGTAAATAATCAGTCTTCTAACTCTTGCATTACTACATTCTTTCAAATCTTACACACCGCAAAATATTGAGTTCAAATAATTTGGATGTTGATGCACAAACTTACTCTTTGAACATATCAGTATAATAATGTTATTTAATTTCCAATATATACAATTTATATGTTTGTATTTCATAGAAGTAAATTCTCCTATTTCTGGGATCATACATTGACCAATTATTATCATTTTGTTGAATTTGTTAATAAATGCGTATTGGATTGATAAAAATAAGTTAACTAGCTTAGATGTGGTATGTATGTACACAAATAAACCGGTACCTGAGGCACTGTATTATATTCGACGTTAAATATTGACCATTCGTAAATATTAAAATTAAGTAAAATGACGATCAGTTATATTATAAGGATTATAAGTATATGTTTGTCCTTCAAATATTTCACATTTTGAAAAGAATTTTTTTTAAATTAGAGTTTGACCAACAAGACAGTCTTTGTCGCTTCCAATAGCAAGCATGGTTATGAATTAGTTGTAAAATATGCTAGATAAAACATATTTGACGGAAAACTTATAGCTTCGAATATAATATGATATATTAGTTTCCTAGAATTATGGCGATGAAGATAGGGTAAATTTCTTAAATTTAACTAAAAGGATGAATGAACTCCAAATTACGCTTTAAAGTGATTCATCGTATGAGTTACCAATTTGGACGTAAAATTAATAATAAGTAGTCGGAAATTACACAGAGATATTTATAATAAGTATGCTTACTCTGTGATCCTTATCAATTTCATTTGTATATGACTAAAATCAGCATCTAAAAAGCTTTGACAATAAAAAACTTATATTAAAAGATACAAAACATAAGAAAATATGATTAAACAGTAACCCTCATAAATTAATATCAGTAACAATGACGGATTCCTTAGGTTAATCAAACAAAAAATCGAAATATATCATAGCTGATAAAGTGAAAGAAGATCGTAGGTTCATGGTACCATTGAACTCAAAACAAAGCATAAAATAATGTAAAGAGCATTTAAATAAAACACAAGAACCGGTCTAAGACAGTCACATAAGCTTGGCAGTTAACTTTATAAGCAAAATGGAAAAATTGAATTATATATATATATATATATATATATATATATATATATAAAAGTTTATCAGCTCCTACGCAGACTGTAATTTAAAGTATGTGGATGAAAGCATGCACGTCGTTCGGTTAGCACTAGGCATAAAACTAAATGGTTCGAGCCCTGTCTGCGGCAAATTCTGGATAGTACATGATGAGTTACCAAAAAGGACGAAACCTGTCTACTGGATGACCTACCTTTTCTACACTATAAAATGCTCAGTTAATGCTGAAAATTGTATGTACATAATAGGTCAGGTGTTTATATCAAATCTTGATTAAATTAATTGTTATCACCGCCCGCGCAACCAATGTTCTTTTAAATAACTTGGATGATCGTAGAAGCATACCGATATGTGGTCGTAAAAAATTTCGAGAATGATTTTGGATTACATTATGAAAGAGCAGTGAAAATATCGTCATGTTCCATTTGTAACCCAGCACTAATTAACGCTAAGAAGTGACGATTGCACAAATTGGAATCTGATATTAACTACATCAAAAATTAAAAATATTGGATTGCAATTAGCTTAGATGTTGCTATATAAAGTTACTACATGATAAACAAATATTAGCAATACCATCCCTCAATATTCATCCTTTATTTGTTGTCGTCTTATTCTATCTATTAATTTAGAGCCCTTATTACGTTTTAAATTTATTAATGGACTTTTAAGTTAACTATCATCATTCCTTCGTTAGATAAATTTCTTGACTGACATTCATTTCTTATAATTTCATAACGTAAATAAACTGTGTAGCTTACTAGCATTTTGATCACCTACCCCGACATGATTTCACCACTTCTGTATGTCTATTACTTTGATTCCCACCCTTACCACTGAGATCACACCTAATTTACTCATTTCACATGGTAGGAATTTAAAAAATTGTTCTATGCGTGCGAAAAGTAAATTAACATTCAGCTATTGTGGTCCCATTTAGTTTGATGTATATTATTGTATGACATTATATTTAACAGAATACTTGGTTGTACACACATACATACACGCACCGCTTCGCGATACGCACCTACCAAATGAGACGTCGGTAGCTATTCTTTGATTAACCAGTAATAGATATAAATTAAGCGGTAAAAATAAAAATTTCACGCTTTCCTTCTTTGTATGTTGTTCCGTGCGGAGATCTAACACTTATGCAATTGTGCATTAGGTATTGCGCACCTAGCAACAAATTAGTTCAAATATTGCCAGAAGGATAGACTAAAGTCAGCACAAACCAAAGATATAATTTCATGCGCACATGCGTTTCGTGCTTACTGGCGACTCTTTTGTAGGAGCCCGTACCACGAACTATACCCACTCGCTTTGTTTTTTTTATTTGGTATGCTTAATTGAAGTAGGTAACCGATAATTTTCCACTGAAATAGGAATTGGTAAAAAACCACTGTTAATCAAAACTAGGTTCATGTAACTATTCAATACCCATTATCGGACTAACTTATCTCCTTCAAGTGCTTCAAAGTACTAAGTATTTCTCAGTTTACATCTCTAAATAAATCCACAAATCTTTATCGCCATCTATTGTTCGTTCTATTCATAGAATGAGAACATTTCGCTACTAATAAATACGCATATTTCTAAGAAATAGATCATCAAAATCCTGCCATACAGCCTCAATTCAAAATCAATTTCCCAGAAGCTATGGTGCTTGCACTATAACGAAAGACCGTGGGTGGCCAGTTAAAACTTTAGGTCGAAAAAGACGTCAAATAGGTTTCATCTGAAGGAAAGGCTAACTAAGGCGTAAGTCGGTGTATAATTGTAAATTTCAAGGTATTCACCAGAGGTTTCGCAGAGAATCAGTGCGAAACTCATATCTAAATATGCTCCGGTTCAAGCCTAGGTCGCGGGATATTATTGTAAATACTGTCTTCTGAATATGGACAAAATAAGTCTTTTAGATGAATTTTCTTTACTACCTTAAAGAGTATATGTAGATTAACACACTTACCGGAAATGTTTTTTCGGTGATATGTTAACCATATTTTAAAAGAAATTGTGACTTGGAATCCAGCGTAGGCGAAACTTTGATACCGATCCATAGATTTATTAATATTTGAGAGATTTAGTTTAAGTTTGCATTAATTGAGAAATATATCTCAAATATTTAAAGCTTATTTGTTTATAAGCTAGGCTCGTTAGGTAACTGTCTTCTCAACTTGGCAATTACGACCTTCATGTGTTCAACTTAGAGCCAAATTTTAAGCGCAGCATGAACATACGCGTAAAACAGTAAATGCACAATAAGCAAAGAAGAATACCTCAGAAAACACGTCTGTCATGAGGATTTGTCTGTGTTACTCATTACGTTTGTGCATGTACGCAAAGGTACATATTTACAGCAAAATTAGAACACGTTAAAATTTCTACGCGTTCATGCCTTAAAAGCTGCATTCTATTAGACTTCATAATTCTATTATTTGATTCCATTTTGAATATAGTTTATTTGTCTGCTTGTTTGTCCTAATCAAGACGTAATTTCATAGGCTTAAAAAATTCAGACCAATGATGTGTGTATATTCACAACTGTACCTACTGTGCATTCATCTCTCACTGACCTTATAAATATTGTGTGTGTATGCCTCAATAGTGTCATTAATATTTAAGCGTTAATATAGTTTACAGTTATGTGCTTACGATTAAATTAAATATGACAAATGCAAGCTCGTTCGTGTACTAATACATCGAAATTTTGTTAGATTACTTTTCGAAAAAACAGTTAAAAATTTTTACTGCAGGCTTATTAAACAGAAAAGCAATTCAATAAAACGAAATTATATACAATTTCTGATTTTTGCAACTTCACGATATAAAACTCATTTATAAATGGCTTTAGGGCCGATTACTTAACTGTTTCAGTGCGTTGACTAAGCTAAAAATATTTAGATAGATGGATTCTTTGTGGATTATTGAATTAGGAATGATCTTATAATAGTTTGATCGTGTATCGTAATAATTTGCTGATACAAACAACTACGACGAAAAGAAAAAATGCCATGATACTCCATTCCAAATAGTTCCATCTGTTTTTATTAAAAGGCTTATTTTCTGATTTGCAGAGACTAAAGCAAACATTTTCGCCAATTTGTTTAATGCTATGTGCTAATCTGTACTTGTGTCTAGAATTGAATAATTCAAAACTGAAACATGATAATGGCATTAAAATAAACACTATTGGTTGCGAGCACTCATTTTTAATACTATGCCAATATATAATCATAACATAAAATATCTATGAATATATACATTATTATAGTGTATCGGTGCGTAGATGTGTGTGACTTTAACGTGATGTTATTGTCTATTTTTGGTGACTTATTTTACAATTTTGTACTATTGCCAACATAAAAATACCTTATAAATATCGTCTTTGACGTAAAGTCTTGTCTAAAATTGTGTGTGTATATTTTGTGTGTTAGTGATTATGTTTTGCATGCGTATGATGAATTCAGAAATTATGCAGAATCAAAAAACAATATCACAAATTCACGATACAGACATATAGACAGTTTGTGAGTTGCTGAAGTTAAGACGTATTGTACCAGCCCACTCGAATAACTAGACAAACTTTTGTATTATAATGCGTTTTGCTTGTGTGTATTACTTACTAAAATTATGTCTGCAACATTTACTATTTTAATTAATGTGTGCATTGTTTGTGTATGAATATATATATTAATGCATGTCTTTGTCTGTTGTGTTCGAAAGATATTCATGATTTAACGAGAGAATGAGATATTCATAGTGAACAGCCAATGAATGAGTTGAAGTTACTGACCATATGATGAAACTTTTACTTTCCGTTGATAGTCTTGTTCCAGGAAATCTGTATTGGATAACAATTTGTCAGAACGGTTGTTTGACTGCTTAATGTTTTATTTTTGGATTATTTTGTGTTCTTAGTATCTTGAGAAACTATTTAATTTTGTTAACAATTTTTAACTAATTTTGGCGCATTGATTACTTCGGTTTTATATCGGCATTCTGCTGTCTACACCCTGATTTTAATACTTAAAGCGTCGATTGAAAACTTGTGTCATTGATCTGGTAACAAGTGTTTATTTTTATCTAATATTCCGTGTGATCAATCATCTACACGAGTAGGAAACTGATAATTTTGTGAAATAAAAATGAAGTGGGCTAATGAAGATGGTTATCTCCTAACTGTGTTTTACGTTAATTATTTTGTTTTGCCCTAGTGGATTCGGATGTAAAAGGATCTATTCTCATGCAAAGAACGGCACTATCGTTTAACTCTGGAATATTCGTAAGCAGCCCTGTATACGATAGTTCTTAAAATGAATTACAAATATTTAAAAGTTTTAAATCAAATTTCCAATGCGTGTGATAAATCGAAAATTGTGCTTTACTATAAATCTCTCAATCTGGTCAGGCATGCCTTTCAGTAGCTGATATTCTGTGCATGTGATTTCAAGTCTTTATTTTAGTATGGGCAATACATATTCTGATGATAACCACTCAACTCAAACTCAGAATAGCAATGGAGCTTGCACTCCACAACATAATGTTAATTCTAATCATTCTACTCAAGTTAAGGTAAACACAGACTTGACTCAAACAAATGGAATCACACTTGAAGGTCTGTCGGATCGAAGAATCACACAAGATCCGTCACTGTTTGAGCCAAGTGACCAGAGTTCAGGATTATCCATAGACCGTCTCTTCGGCAACGCAGCCAGTATAAACTCACATCCAAATGTGATTCTGACAAATGATGAGGACACGACTCAATATGGTGAACAGTTAGTCCATAAAACATGTGGTGCATTATTGGATGCTACAAAAATTAGGAATAGCTCTCGTCTCCTTTCGACATATAATTATAATCCGTCGGTTCAAAATGTACCTGGATTGACAGATACAACACATGGATTAAATCACGCAAATGTTCAACAATCTTCGTGTTTTACTGGAGATATTAATACCACACATCCAAATTCATTGGCCTCAATAGGATCCAAAAATCTCGTTGGGACTTTTCCTCCATTAACAGCCAGCACAGTACCGGTGAAGGAACAGTCATATACAGTTGCTAAGTCACTGGCGCACACCACACTCACTTCCAGCACTCTTAGTTGTAATAGTATATTGTATGCTGATACTAGTAGCAATATTTATCTAAATACTTCTGGCAGTTGTTTGCAACGGTCCTTGAATAATTGGCCTCTGAGCTCAACAGTAACGTTTTCCACCACAGGCCCACCTACAACGGCAACGAGTGGCACTCATGATGGCTATAGTGGAGCGAGTACAATAGCACCTGCTTTTCTGCATCCGCTAGCGCCTGTTAGTAGTCTTTCAGGCTCTTCTGCAGTTAGTTCGTCTTCAGCTAATTCACTTAACTGTCTGACATCTAGTAAACTCTTGTTATCGAATAACGCAGGTATGTCTGTTGATCAGACGCTAAATTCATCACATTTATTGGCAAATAATGCTAGCCATGCTCCGTGTTCTTCTGGGGGCGTTTTGCTGCTGGGTAGTCATCCAAATTTGACATCGGAGGTAACATTGCTTGATAATCAGTCACTTAGTTTGGCGAATATAAATATTAACAGCCGTTCTAAAATGTTACCGATAACAAACTCCTTAGCCATGTCCATGGATGTTCAAGCATCCACAGGAAATATAAATGGAATAGGATCTGTTGGTACTGCTCCAAGTAAGCTGTCGGGCCTTGCGTGTTTACCTTACGACCAAACATCTGTGTTCCAACAACAAATAGCTGCGGTTGCACTTGCAATGGCCCAACAGGCTGAGGCACTCCGTAGCACTGGATCACCTTGTACTCCACATTTGGTAAATAATGCTTCATTTCCGTCATTCAGCAGTAGTCATATTCAGGATTCTGTATATAATATTACTTCAGTTGAGAATCAGAATCAGCAAGCTATGTTTAAAAATTCTGTGAACATGACTATGGCACAAATTAGTTCATCCAATACAGTTGTTAGCATTAATGATGGAAAATCGATAAGCAGTGTAGCTCCAACTAGTTGTGTGAAACCCGTTAACTTGTGTGGAAGCCTGTTGGGAAATACAATAAATTATAATTCGAATGTTGCTCTTTCCACATCCGGCATGTTGACGTCAGGTTTCAACCAACAACTGATGATGCCTAAATCTCATACTACTTGTGCTACGTCTCTCCCGAGCGATTTCAAATCACAATCTTGTCCGGGTTTCGTGGGATTGAGTCTAAAACATAGTGATGAAATGTTATGTAGTTCTTTGTGTACGTCTAATGATGTAAAAATTATGTCGATTCCTGAACCTATAAAAGGTACGTCTACGAACATACAGAGTGGGCTTGTTGGTTTGGCTGCGGCAAATTCAAATCAGTTGAGACTTTTAAGCTCGCAGTCGTTCGTTATTGGTTCTCCAGCCACATCTTTAACTGCCCCACCTGTCTCTTCTGCCGGTACTAATTCCAGTATTAGCCAAATTAATCAAACAGCACAGTTAGCACGCCAACCTTTGTCTGTGACAACAGTCACTAACGTTCCATCTACGCCTTCGCCTCTGATTATGTTAGGGGAAACAACCAGGCGTAATAATCATACTATTTTCCTATCTAATAATGACGTACTTGGTCTTTCTTCAGCAAATGCTTGTACTAATTCTTTGGCTGCTTCAAACAATATAAGCATGGAATTAAATATTCTGTCAGCTTGTACTACTCAAGGAATCTCAGCTCCCGCTGGTCAGACGCAAATTGTGATTAATCCAGGACAGGCGTTACTAGGAACTAGTTTGGGTTTGGCTACGGTAAATACCGAAAGCTCTCCTAGAACGTCATCTTGCCGCACCATTGATGCTACGATATCACAAGAAAACATAAACACGGGGGTTGATCGTGTTATTAGTAGTGAATCACCTTCATTATTGGTGCCGACATTAGATGGTGCCGGAAGAAATAACCTTCCAGCCACAGTTGTTTCTTTTGAGGAAACTCGCCTTCTTGATATTTCCAGGTAAGCGTTGAGTTTATAAGAAATTTTCATATTGTCTTGTTAGGTAAAATTTCGTTTTAAAATGTTGCCATGAAAGTAAGCAACACCTATTCCTTAGCCTATGATGAATGCGTTATTGCATTTTTATCTCATCAAACCAAAAATATCACCAAGTGGTTATTTACTAACATGGTTTCTGTGCTCTTATTTTGCAGTATTTATTTTTAAGGAATTTTTATAAAGTAATTTTACCTGTCATCATCACGTTGTTCTATGAGGTAACTTGTAAAGATGACAGAAGAGGAACGAATCTTGATCCGTAGGTTAAGTAATAATTTAAAATCTGAATTGCCGCGCCCAACCTCAAAATCTATAAAACGTCACCAGTTGACGTCATTACCTGATCTGCGTTTTGACTAACGCAGATCAGGTAATTTCAATTAATCCAGGTTCGCAACTAAGAAGATCCTTCAAGTTGACGTCATAGTTGGATACGTTATTTCAAATAAACTTAGATTTAAAAAAAAACCCAGCATAATTTTAAGTGATACATTGATCTAGCAACTTTACTTGCATTATTTCAACAAAAATGGTTATCAAAATAAATATTATTATTATTAGTTGAATTGGTAAGACATCATAATGAAAACCAAAATATTCAATAATAAAATGTCAAAATATAATGTTATACATAATATGTGGTAATGAAAACAATGCTATATTTTGGTTCAATTCAAAATTTAATGTTATTATGGGGGCTAAGTTTTTTTAGGCAATTCTTTGATTTGATATTTTTTATTTGAATTCAGTCCATCAACTTCGTTGGCTCGGTCACATTTTGCGTATGCCCTCATTTCGATTGCTCAGTAGAGCTCTGTTCTCTCATCCAGCACCAGATTGGCGTAAGGAAGAAGGTTGGCAGATTTTGACATGGCAGAAAATGTTGAAGTCACTTACATCCAAATTGGGTAGTATAGGACCCACTCGTCTGCCAGGACGGGGTCCTCGTGCGCATTATGGTTCTTGGTCAGAAACCCTTAACGTTATGGCATCGAATCGAGCTCAGTGGCGATGTTGTTACAGATGTCTAGTAGAATCATCTTCGTAACTTTCTTTTCTTAGTAGGGTAAAGTTAGCTTCGAGGTTTGGTTTTTTTATGACGTGATACAGTGAAATCCGCAAGAACGCTGTATTGCTGATTTCGCCTTACCCGAATGCTAACTTGGCCATAATGGTGTTGTGGAGAGGTTCAGTTTGCCTCATTTCTTTTAGTTATCCTGATAAATTTACTCAGTATCTAGGTATTCCTTCTCTCTCTGCCTCTCTCTCTCTTTCTTAAATCTCTAATAATTTGTCTAAAATGTTATTTCTGTTTTCATTTATATATTTTTTTCACTCCTTATGGTTATATGACAATGAAACATTAGTTTTATTTGACTTTTGTATCGATGGACATGTTGATGATGATGATTTGAATTCAGACAATTAAACGAACATTGGTTGCGCGGACGGTGATAATAATTACTAAAATCAAGGTTGCGATCTTGATATAATCACCTGGCCCATTAATTTTTTATGTGTCAGTAATTAATGAGTCAGGTGCTTATATCAAGATCGCAACCTTGATTATATTAATTTAGACGATTAGTTTTAAATTTCTACATAAATAAATATCTAGCTTGGTTCTTTCAGAAATTTTGTATGAATTCTATTTCGGATCAACTATTTAATGATATATTATTATCAAAAAAGAATATTAAATTAACGCTTCCCTATCACTAATTGTAGGAATAAAACATAATACACGTTTAAGTAGGCTTTTTATTGTTCATTGATTTATTTTCGTTAAATAAAACAATTAAATAAAGCTTGAATATATTTAAATTTCAATTGATCATCAGTACATGAACAATATTACGCTTTTAACAATATATCTTTTATCATTCAGTATAAAGCAAAGAAGAACAATCGAAGGTCTAATAGTAAACAAAAAATATTTCTGTTAGAAATGCAAACATATCTCATGAAGTTTATAAATCGTTCCATTTTTGCTGTTCCCGCAACATTTCTTTTGAAGAGGCATGTTGCCGGATTTTGTGATTCGGACCTAATTATATAAACAATAAGACTAGCGCAAATGGATTTCCACCTTAGTTTTGATACTTATAGAATGTTATGATTTGTTTGATAAATTTTCACGGAGATGATGTCAAGGAAAGCCATTAGAATTTTATGATATATTTGGAAGTTAAGTAGATGCGAAATAGGTTTTTAATATAAAAAGTATATTTATATAGTGGAAGAATTACATTTCCTATCTTACACAATGTTTCGCTTAATCAGACCATATATATATATATATATATATATATATATATATATATATATATATATATATATATATTCCTTATAGCTTTACAACACACCTAAATCAAAACTACACTCAATTTTTATTCATGTACTAAGTTCAGTTTTGATTTGCCGTTCTTCCAGCTGGAAACTATTTGCAAATTTTTTGACATTTATTTCTAACTAGCCACACCTCATCTGTCACTACGGCGCATACACTACGCCACCTGTGGATGTTATATTATTTTAAGTTTACTACGGTTCGTGCTCCGGTCACAGTAGATTCTGGCAAGTACATGAAGAGTATCGATTAAGGACGAAACCGGCCTACTTGACGACCTTTCTTTACTAAATTGAGCAATGTTTAGTTTATATCGATGACATATAATTAAAATTTTGCTGGTAAACTTCAAATCAATATAACATCCATAGGTGACATTTACAATGCAACATTCGTACTATGCAGGAAATTGCCATTAGTTATCCTTATTATTTAATTCAAGTTTACGAGTTAAAAATAACACAAATTCTATTGTAGCTAACCTTTCGCACAACATAGAAAAACTACTAGGTTCGCAACACCTAATTACATTCTAGCAAAACTACTGTCGGTTACACATGTTTATCTTCACTGATCATTATTAGACCATGTTGGCAAACTGACTATCGGGGAGAAAACCGCAATTAATATTTAAGCTATTACAAATCAAATTGCGGCTCACCTTAGTATACTTATATATTTTGCTTGGTTGGAAATGTCGACTGCACAATTTATAAATAGGCACAAACAATATTTTTGCAGCTTTCTTTATATGTATAGAAGTTATAAAGTTGGGAAATCATTGATTATGCGGGTGTTGATAAAAGTTCTTTAAATCATGTTTGCGAGCTTGAGATAAAAACCAATGCGATTGTAACTTGCGAGTTGCAAAATATTGCAAAGCTCCCGTCAGTGACACTTACTGACGCATTTCAACCTCCTATGATCACCATCATGGCACAATGGAAAACTGACTAACGAGGATAAAACTGTGAATCATATATAAGTTGCAGATTTTGTCGCATTTCAGTATTGGGTTGTCATAAATACACGGAAAATAAACTATCATTTTTGCTCATTTAGCTTATCCATTCTGCATATAAGAGGGCCCTTTTTATCCTGCGCAACCGCCGATGTAGTATGAATTTATTATAACGTAATGTTCATGGTTATTTGTCGGCTGTAAAAGAACACTGGGTTGTCATTTCCTATTAGGGATGGTTTGTATTCGGAGTTTTCTTTCTCATAGATAATCTGCCGACCCAGTCTGATGATGCCACTGGCTAAAATTTATTTCAGCAGCTGAAATCTGTCCTTTAAGTTTGGCACGCTTGCTTTCATTCCGTCACTACCCATTTAACACTAAGTGTTACTACGTAGTTAGACCAAACTCGAGGCTTCACATGACACGGGATACTGGCTGTAAACATAATTCGACACATGTAGTTATGTTTCTATCTATTTTCACTCATTTTCTGTAATGCCTTGGTGTTTTGAATGCGTGGAATATGTATATGCAGTCCCGAGCAGCTTGTTTGCTGTATTTGCGCTATATTATTAAGCTTTCAATGAATGATAGCTGAAATTTCTTGTAAATTTAATCGTGCTACTTCATTCAGGAACTGTAGAAATTTCAGGTCTTGATGTCCTTAGGGCCCTAGCTACTCTTATTGGCAACAGCAATGATAAGCATTTTTCTGCTGCCTCGAAAACTGATGCTCCGGTCAAACGGTGCTCGTCAGCTTTAATTGGCGAACCAACTAAGAATAGGAGACCGCAATCGATATCTTGCACCTACAATAGAAACGGGTGATCTGCTGTTCGTTCACTGCTCATGCATATCTATGAATAATTTTTAATGTTACGTGTCAGTCGCATCAGTTTTGGATTTTAATATATTGCTGTATCTGATGATGTTGATGATGATAATAATGCGAATTATGAAAAAAATCGCTATTCGGTATATGTATTTCAAATGGCGAGAATATTGCGTTATAAATGTGGAAAGCAAAGATCAGATAGTTTATCATTCATTTATACACACATTTCTGCTCAAGTCCTTTTAGTCGATTTCCACTAAAATTTTATTAACTTTGATTATAACAACGCGGAAACTTGTGCAAAGGCCGTTTTAATTTAACGTACTAATGCTAAAAATAATGGATCGATGATTATATGAAGTAAAAAACTTCATTCGTTAAATATTTATCTTTACCTTTAACCGTTTGTGGCGTTTATGCAACCATGTTTTGAATTAAAGCTCAATTGTGTGTGTGTATGTGTGTGTGAAAGTTGGACGATAACAAATAAAAATGAAATATTATGATTAATCGCTGACCCTGCGCATATAAATTAGGTACAAAATCTAATCAGTCGAATGACAAATGCATACATTCGGAATCGCGCAATGTTGGAAACGGTTAGAAATTTTAATACTGAAGGTTATTAAAACACGTTTTAACCTACAAATGCGTCTTTTCGAGACTATTAGGTTATCACGTGATTCATGCCGTTGATCATGCGTTTCGTACATATTCTACCTTAATTTTATATTATAAACAAAATAGGAAGTGTGATTCAAGAAATTAATCAATTTTCTATCAAACTCTTGCGATTTGTCTGGATATACTTTTTTGAAAAGATTATTGAGCTTAAAATTTTGAAAAAATATGCTTTAGTCAATTTTATGCATAATGTTTAATGTAGTCTTAATCTGCGTTACCTTTTGGTTGTGCTTATTAATCGGCTTTTGGTGTATTACTTTGTGGTGCACTTATATTGCTGAGCAACAAACTGCTTTGATTTTTGTAGGTTATTTCCTTTATTTTTGTCACCGAATTATAATCATTGTTGTGGTCATCTAAATAGTAATACAGAAAACATAATCATCCTTAAAATGATTAAATCAGAATACTTTCATGGTCGTTCATTGCCAAAAGTACAGTCGTGTGTGTCCCGAAAAAGATCACTGACGCCAATTCCTATGGGCAAGTGAAATTTCATAGAATCTGCTTAAATGTTTTGTGTTCAGTTTGCAAATTTTGATGTTTGTTGTATACAGAGACTAGCATTTTTATCTGATGCTAAATTCAAGAGAGAATGATACGAAGGGAAACAACGCACAGTTGGTATTAGATAAGGAAGAATAATACACAATACCATTGATGACACGGATGGAATAATTCTATAAATAAAGATTAAAGGTGGAATTTAGTCCATTTTTGTGAAGGACTTAATTTATCTAATCCATATAGTATGACTAATATTAATATAATTCATTTCTTAGAGAAGAAAAAGATATTATTGTTACCGGTATTTAGGCTGGAGGTGGTATCATGCTAATCGTCGTTAAGCCAGTCTCGGTGGTTGTTTATTAGAAATAGCATTAATCTATTCAATTCTTGCTCGCAGTTGTCTTCGAAACTCATTTTTCTTTTTCTAGTCACAGTAGTTTACATACATCGTCATCATCATCAACATGCACAGTAATACAGAAGCCATTGGTAACTACAACTTCACTGTTATATAACCATAAGAAAAATAACAAAAAACAGTGAAATTAAGAAAAGTATTATTAATGGAAAAGATGATAATTTAGACAAAAAAATATAAAAAGAGAGTGATTTATGTGTGGGGGTTCGATTTAATAGGTGTATATCTACCTAGAAAACACATAAGTAAGGCAAAATAAACGTCTACAAAACACCGTTATTGGCAAACCAGCTTTAAGTCAAGGCAATTTCGGCAATACGTGCATACATAAATACATACATAGATACATCTTAAGTTAAATAATCAGAACCAAGTGACAAGGATTTCTATTATCGAAGCACTCTATATCAAAGATCCAGGTAATATAAATAAACGAATAGAAAGAATGTTATATGCCCTGAATCATCATAATTCTGGCATCAAAACTGACTAAATGTAAAACAAAAAATGCTAAGAACCGAACATTATTCACATAAAAACTTAAATTAACCTAGATTGGTCTCAGCGGAACTACCATCTCATTATCACTAATAAAATATTTTTCCAAAAACAGTAGTTGGGACTGCGTTATATACGAAAAAATTCCAAATGAATTGCAAGAAACAAATTTAAATTGATTTAGTCAAAACAGTCGTATATGATTAATGATGCAAACGAAATTTAATACTGAAATATTATTAACAATATCAAGCTCGTACTTGAGGCTTTACTAGACTTACTCAGTAATGCTAAATAATGTTTGTTGCGGAGAGCTAATATATATGAAAGTATGTATTAGGTGTTACGAACCTAGTAACAAGTTAGTTCAGTTGTGACCAGAAGGATAAACCAAAGGCAGCATGAACGGAAAGTATAATCTCATGCACATTCGTTTGGTGCTTACTGGCGACTCATCAGTAGGAGCCGGTATTACGCCCTTTAACCACTATATATTTGGGGGAATTTAACGTCCTATTATCCCATTCTTCACCAAATATGAGTGGTCAGCAGCAATAGTCATAAACAATCCATGTGGTCTCATCTGTCTTTAATACTAATAATTTGTTATTGGGATCGCAACATCTATACATACCAATCAATAATATTTGCCTTATTTTCTGCCAATTGGGTATTGTGGTATCCACAATTAATAAAATTTACATGTTGCACAATAGATCTTAAAAATACTCCGATAAGGCTCGTTGTTCACATAATTATATAGCATATATATATATATATATATATATATATAAAGCCAAATCACTGTGACGTGATAATTCAAGTCTACTTCATCATGTTGTATGTTTTAGTCTGACTGTTTGGGGTTGGCCAGTTGTAACTATTGGTCTGAATCAATGACGACGTGAATCCAAATGAAGGAGACACGGGCCAAAAACAAGTTTGTATAAAACAGAAAATTATATGCAATGTGGAACTTTCGTCGCATGACAACCAGATGCTGCTAAGATCAATCCAGAACTGCATCAATTCTGGCTACTACTGAAGAGCATCAATAATGATAAAACCTTCCTAGTAGCAGGGTTGTATTTGCTGTCATCTGCAATGTTCAGTTTATACTGTTATTGTATATGTACAAACACACACACACACACACACACATATATATATATATATATATATATATATATATATATATAAATTTTGCTTATTTCTGTACTTATATTGTTGAACTGAACGAAAAATTAATTTGATATACTTGATCGTTTACGATTATTCGTAAAGTCCTCTGTGATAGCCAAGAATTCGTGGCCATACTTCGTACTCACCAAAAAAAATTAATTCGAACCCGGGGAATAGAGGATGAGAAGTATAGCATTGTTCACATCAAAATATATTAGAATATTATCTTTGACTCGTAAGTCAAATTAACAAAAAAAATTTCCTGCTAATTTTATCACAGCACCATGGCATTGTCAAATTTAGGCAAGCAAGTTATTATTTCCTTTGGTTAAATAAAATTTTTCTATTAAAAACATTGATATATGGTAATTTTAAGAACTCAAAAATTATTTATCTTATGGATGTTGCCACTGGATGATAACAGTTTGACTATTTAAAACAACTTGTCAATTTTGATAACATCGTTTTATATAGATTGTATGTCATTTACAGTTTTATTGTATATTTTAAAATTTGTGATGTACCTCCCGCAACATTAGAGTGTACAATTATTTTACTTTTATCCTAATCATGTTATTTGTTAAATTTATTCTCTTATAATCAACTTGCTTGGTTTTCATTCGGTCATTCCACTGCAAATTAAACATAGCTGAACAAGTGCGTTAAAAATAATTTTCACATGTAACTATAGTAAAAAAATTGTAATTATTCAATTTGAATTTTTAGTTATATTTTAGATTCTCTAAGTTATTCCATTTGAAACTTGTATTAGGCAGTTATTTCAGTTTAGAACCTAATTGTATGCTCCCACATTTTATTTTTATTTTTCTGTTTTGTGCATTCTGATTTATGTATTTTTTTCTCGAATTCTTTATTGTCTAATTACTGGCTCATTCGACTGTCTGTTTATGCGTTGTTAGACAATTTTACGCATGCGGTGTAACTTTTTGGTGCTTGTTTGTATGTGTATTAGTTTGTATAAGTGGTGTAAGTGCTTGCATATGCTTATGCGTGTATGCGTGGACTTTTTATAGTTAGACATGCATGTAGTTTTGCGTTAATCTGGATACTGCAGTTAATGTTACGTTAGTGCATTCGTCCAAGGATTTGTTCGTCTGTTTTTGTTGTTTTGTGTTAATGTTTATCCGCTAAACTTCTCGTGTGAATGTTTGCGTAAGCTGTCGTGCGCTGATTGTAGATTGAGTTCTTACATTTTTACTAAAATAAATCGGATGAATCTGAAATACATTTGTAATTAAGTGTACGGTGTTATTGTTGGTTAGGAATCTCTGATAAAGTAGTCAAGTTTAATAAACGTTGATGGCGCGGGTGGTGATAACAATTCTTTATATTATGTTTTCGACTTGATATGAACAGCAATCCAATTGTATCTAACATGTCGCATAACAATATCAGTATGCATGTTTGATGGTAGTTTTGTTATGTTTTGCTATATTTTGCTTGTGGTTAATACAAAGGAATTTATGTTTATGCCCTAATTGCAAAACATTATTAAAATAATTGTTATCACCACCCGCGCAATCAATGATTGTTTAGTTGTATAACTACAAAAAAGTTAATGTTAGTAACTCTTTAGCAGATATTTCCAGTCAAGTATAATGTATATAAGACTACTAAAAATAAGAGCCGTATATCAAATTTTATTTTCCTGATGTACGTTTTAGAGTGTTTTCCTGTTTTGCTTTGGTGATCATCATGGAAGGTTGACAAGAGTCAGTGCGCGTGGCTAATGGTAGGTTTGTTATGTTGTTCGATTGTTTATATACAATGAGGTTGGTGCTCGCAGATTTGTTTTAAAGATTTTTTTACCACCCGCGCATTGTTAGTTTAAGTGATTTAATTAGCAATCTTTCCTGTATCCATTAATGGAAACTTGATTAAATAAATTAATTATTTAGTGGATTTGTGACATGTTGCGTGCTACTTCTGGATGTTTAAGTTTATTGGTTTTTATGGTTTAGAAATTCTGACAGCTTATCGAAAGGAAATCCTGTTTCGTTGATGAAGGCAAGTCTATTTTAGAAGGTCTGTGTAACATTGTATAAAACAAATTGGACGTTGAAATCTTGACTTTGAAAATGACCAGATAATGCTCCTGTCAGTTAGTCTTTAAATTGATATCATATTTATCTTTAAAGCTCCACACTGAACTATGAATTCCGTTATATGACAGCGTATAATCCTTCTATTAAGTTGAGGAAATGTAGATCTCCTGTTACCTGTTTTTGTATAATATATGCGCTTGACAAAATTTTTCCTCCTTTCTGAAAAATTAACTGTAAAGTAGTGGATATAAAATTCGAGCTGTGTTAAGGCGAATAGAAGACCTTTTTAGATAGGTTTTTCGACTTGCGTTGTAGCAAATGATTTATTTCTCAATTCAATTGACAAATGCATAAAAAATAGCTGAACTAAAAAGATTAGTTTTCATCAAATTCTATTTTCTGAAACGGCTTGCATCGATGGATTTGCTCACCAGGTAGTATAAGACGGGTTCATATCTGCATTTTTGTATACTAATGTCAATTTTGGCTGGTGCGCAAAATATGCCGGGAACATGTGACTTTGAGGTGCCAACAGACGACTTTATCTCTTCACTCAAACGGAACAGGTCTACAAGCTTTACTACGGTTGTCAGAGCTTGTAGATACTCACCATTGACGATTTTCTAGTGTAAAAATCTCAAACTCGATAACACCCAAAGATTGTGACAATTTTTACATCGAGAAATTGAAATAAGCTTTCGATATTGTATTAAATTTTTATTGTTATATTGCCTTTCATCGGTTTCCTACAATAATTGACCTACTCGTAAAATTTATAAATCTTATTAAATTATGACGTACTTTTAAGTTAATAACGGAATTATTGCGAAAGTTTATTGGATCTTTCCGCGTAAATGTTTTGACCAATATGAAAGAGGGCCACACATTTTTGGTCACTTTTCATTTGAGTAAATGTTCTTGTAAGCAATTATGAGGGTAGTTTTCTTTATATTTGACCTGAAATTTTTCTTCTTATTTTACGTGTTGGTAGAAAGACGAATAATTGTTGGATTACATAAAGGAAACTGTGTCGTCAGGATGTGCCGACTTTCATCTCTATGTCATTTGCATAAACCAAAATTTTTTTTAATTTTAAAAACAATGCCACGGGGATGTATTTCATAAATTTACTGGAAACGCATTCTGGATTCCATAGCAATATTGTGTTGTGATGAGAATATGAGGTTCATGAACTGTGAACATTGTGCAAACTATCTCAATAACTCCATACTATTTTATCATTACGTAGCTAGGCTATACTATAAATCGATATTTTTGTATGCCTGCATGTATTTTTATATATGTATTTACGTATGTATTCATGTATATATATGCATTCATGCGTGTGCATATGCATGTGAGTATGTAAGTAATTATGTATGTATGTATGCGAGTATGTATGTGTGCATGTACTTAAACATACATGTAAGCGTTAAAGTCTTTGCGCATGTATGTATGTATGTATGTATGTATGTATGTATGTATGTATGTATGTATGTATGTATGTATGTATGTATGTATGTATGTATGTATGTATGTATGTATGTATGTATGCATGTATGTATGTATGTATGTATGTATGTATGTATGTATGTATGTATGTATGTATGTATGTATGTATGTATGTATGTATGTATGTATGTAGTGTGTATGTATGTATGTATGTATGTATGTATGTATGTATGTATGTATGTATGTATGTATGTATGTATGTATGTATGTATGTATGTATGTATGTATGTATGTATGTATGTATGTATGTATGTATGTATGTATGTATGTATGTATGTATGTATGTATGTATGTATGTATGTATGTATGTATGTATGTATGTATGTATGTATGTATGTATGTATGTATGTATGTATGTATGTATGTATGTATGTATGTATGTATGTATGTATGTATGTATGTATGTATGTATGTATGTATGTATGTATGTATGTGTGTATGTATGTATGTATGTATGTATGTATGTATGTATGTATGTATGTATGTATGTATGTATGTATGTATGTATGTATGTATGTATGTATGTATGTATGTATGTATGTATGTATGTATGTATGTGTGTGTATGTATGTATGTATGTATGTATGTATGTATGTATGTATATATTTGAATTGCTATTTCTACGTTATATATTTCACAGATTATACGTCTATATATATATATATATATATATATATATATATATATATATATCATAGAATTTTTGTTTGTTTTTATATAGCAACCTTGATTTAATAATTGTTATCACCGCCTCTGCAACCAATTATCGTTTAAACATATAAATTAACTATGATGGCTTTCCGCGCATATTGATATTCAGTCGTTATAGATTAATAGGATTAATCAGAAAATCTGTTGAACTGCTGAGATGTGAGTTTATGAATGAAACATTGATGGGAAAACCGCTAATCTCCATTTGAAACGTAGTTCTAGCCAATGACAGAGGACAACGATGCACTAATCATAATTGGAGAATTGCTCCTGCAAAAGTTTAACAATATTGAAATGGGATTGGCATATAAAGGACTTAATATATTTTCTTCTTCTAAAACACTTTTATGATTACTTTCTTTCATTCATTAAATTCTTGGTATGCTTTTGTGGCTATTAACTTAATGCTTTTATTGCGTATGTCCTTTGAACAAAATTTATGCCGATTATCATTTTTATTTGATATATTACTTTAGATTTTCTGTTTCTAGCGCCTTTTCCGGACTAAATTTATTTTAACGCCATGTATTAATGAAGTATACTATTTACACTAATTTTTTTACGTAATTTATCATAGCATTCTATATACTACTGGTATATGTAATTTGTATTACTTCCTCCTGCCTAACAATTGATTCTAGCCTTGATTGTTTCATTTAACTTAGTAAGAAAGACTAATTAATTTCTAGCAAGTGATAAAAAAAGATTTAGTTTGTAGGATATATAATCGAACTTTACTATAACATTTGAATCTGACCTGTGCACGGAGAAATTCACATGCAGCGACTGTAATTTCACTTAGATTGTATGCAATTATATTTAACTGAAGAACTGACAGTCATAGAAACATGTGCATATACTTTATGTATGCCTTTCGTGTAATACATAAGTAAATTTAAAAAAAATTAGACTGTCACAAGTTTAAATGAATGGACTTAAACGAAATTTAGCACTTGCTTTATTACTTGTCTATATTTGGTATAATATGGTGTCGAATAAAGGAAAGACAGTAATGAGTACCAAGGTATTTCGAAGGAATGTGATCATAGACAATGAAATCCTTGTTCAGCTTATGAAGGATCAGGTAAATGTATCACATCAAATCGAGAATTTCATCTGTTCTGTTGTGCTGTTTTTGGTGTGTTATAATCTAAAATTTATACATAACTTATTAACATGGACATTTTATCATCTGTTATTTCCATTTTTAAATGTTGTCAATTACTTTCTTAGAAAAATAATGCTCAACAATATGTCTTAATACTCTCCTATGAGCATTTATAAATTTCTTCTTAAATAAATATTTTGGCGTTCCGTAATAAAAGTAGCTCACATTTAGTTGCCATTTTTCATCATTCCCCAAACTCTGTGACATGCGACAATTGTCAACATACACGCATACACACATACTAACGCATCAATAAAACACAGTAACAGACAAAAAAGTGAAGTAGGCTTATGTGTTTTTTGTATATACTATTTAGAAAGTATTACATAAACTTAATATTATAATCTTTAACTGCTTCGTTATCATGAAATTCATAGTTATGTGTGGGTAGGAAATTACAATTGAAGTTCGTCAGAGCTATTCTCATTGGCCTGCTTGGAAGGAGCGACAGACGGCACTGCATTGCCCCAGTATAGATAAATGTGTCATATAAGTACGCAGATCTTCATTAATGGATATATATATATATATATATATATATATATATATATATATATATATATATATATATCAAAACTCTATTTTTTATAATCTACGTCTGTGTAGATTCCTTTTTTGTGCTTTTGTTTATTTTGAATGCCTTCAACGTACTTTATTTCGTTAGAAAGTCAATTCGTTATGCGCACCTGAACACAGAAACTAATGTAACGTAAGTCGCACACGGATGAACACACGTTAATGTAGAAGAGCGACATCTTTATAATAGCGTGTCTGGATAAAGTACGTTCATATAATGATGTGTTCTTTCTTTATACCTGTTATACATACTGAATTTTTCTGCATTTGTGGTTGTGTGCGCTTTTAGTTTGTTGTGGTTGTACCATTGAGCTATACCAGAAGACGTGCTCCGTTTGTGCATTTTTGTTTAAAAGTTATACAGTTATAATAGAACATTATAAGACAGTATGAAGAATTTACTATCTTTGGTATGTTGTTTTAAGATCATTAAAGGCTCATAAATCAACCAGTTTTTAAAGTTAACAGATAATGTCAAATTGCTGCTAATGTAGTCTCTATATTAAGACGTATTGTAAATTTATTCGATCATGTTTAAGCTACTATCCGGTAGCCATAAGCTTATAAAAGAACTTTGGATATTACAAGAATCTACTTTTTTCAAATTATATTCTAGCAGTTTCTGCCTTTCATGAATGAGAGAAATCTAACTACATATACGAAAACTTATCCTTTATAATATACTAATAAGTAGCACATTTTATCATAACATGTGTTATTCTATAATCGCTTGCATTTTGTGCTGTCATATTCATTGTAATGGACAACACCCGTTAAAGCACCACGAGGTGCTCCATCATCATATGACGGACTCTTCATCGTTGTCTGATTTCTATACCATAGGCCCATTTCTTTCTACCGTCGGTGATGTTAACAAACTTCAGTTAGAACGACTGTCACAGTCCCAATGAAGAAGGCGTGATCAAAGAAGCATACTTGGATAATGGGCTTTAGATTCTATAATAGAAAGTTGTTTAAAAATCACCAAAAATACTCAAAGCAGAACGGATTATTAGTTCACTTATAACTAGTTTCAAGAGAAACAGATAACCTTTTAATGATGTTTGTGGACATAAGAAAACCATGAACAATTATTTCACTTAACCAGTCGCAAATAATAACAAACTCGTGCAGTTACTCATGCCGACGCGTTCAAATCTTCCATAGTCATCAGAATACGACGGCACTAACTATGATTAAACCGTGGTACAGATTTAACGTATGAAAAATAGCAAGTCGGCTGTCCGCCTTGTAGTTTCGCATACATCATATTTGTCTTTAATGTCGGCGGCACAGTTTGTATGCGGTCACGAACATTTAAGTTCAACCTTTGCCACACATTTTATTTCATTAAACAATATTTTTATTTCTTATTCACGATCATATATATATATATATATACATATATATATATATATATATATATATATATATATATATATATATATATTATGTTCTGATCCTTGTGTGGAGTTTTTTTCGTCGTACTCTGCTGATGATCGTGGAAGATTGAAGCGCGTCAGTATATGCGACTGACGGCTGTTTTCAATATGTTTTCCGATTGGTTTATACAGATGAGATTTGCATTTATGTCAATAATTACTGTGTTCATTTGATTGGCTTAGTTATCCAATTGCATGGTTTACATAGTATATACTGCCAAGTGGCTTTATTGACTTACTGATTGTCATTTGTGAATGATGTGCTTTCCATTGAAAAAGGCCTCCATATCCGGAGACCGAAATATATGGAGAAATCATGATGACAGTGGATTCAAACAATTCGGCAAATTCTGGCCAGTACATGATGAGTTCACAATAAGGACGAAACCGGTCTACTGGATGAATTGCCTTTTCTACACTATACAATTCTTAGTTTATACTGACATATGTAAGTAATTAATGGGTCAGGTGTTTATATCAAACCGCAACCTTGATTATAATAATTCGGTACGCAATCCGAAAATCAGGTAAAGTGGATTTATTGTTTTATTACTGAAATGTCTGAAATCAATCTCCTTTTTCCTTGCATTTTGTAGAAAAACTAAATTTTCTAGCTTTAATTTCAAGATCACATATGGCAGTTACACATTCATCAATACATATGATAGTTGTTCAATACTTGACAACATCATTCTGACAGTTAAAAAGTGCAAGGTGTTTCTCTTGGCGGATATGGCAAATATTATTTCAGCACGATGCGAAATTTGCTATAACTGCCTAAGGCTACAGTGGTAGCAGTATTTGAATGACATTTCGCGGAACGGATGAAAACATCAATCTCCGTTCTTAACCAGTCACACCAGGCTACCAAAATACTGTCAGTTACGAGTTCTGACATATTTCGGTCTTCTTCAACACGTTAACAAATTGGCTAACTATGATCCAATCACGATGTGTATATATCTTTACTTAAAAAAATAAATATGGCTCTACCTCTAGTACACTCAAATGCATTTACCTGGCTAAAATGTTAGCTGCAAAATTTTCATGCAGTCAGACTAAAATTAGTTTTACCCTTTTGTCACATTCACTTAAGTTATCAAACTTAGAAATAACGATTGTGTGGGTATTGCGAACAAATTGTAAAATCAAATTTGCTGACTTGAAATAAACAACAATCTGTGATTTAACCAGTCGCTCATGATGGACAAATTATAATTGACTGTGGTTTTTTTCTTGTGCGACTGGTGATTTGAAGTTAAAAATGTGATTTATACAATTGCTGTCACCCACGAAATTGTTGATGGCATTGCTTGAACTTGTGTTTGTGTATGCTGCAGTGAATTTAGTTTTATCGACTGTTGCAATCGTATAATTACATTTAAACTATTGCATAATCGACCTACCTACATACATTGCAAAACTATTTGGGGGCGCGTTGCATGTTACCGGTTGGTACTAGTGCTAAGCTTAACATTTGCTGCATCTGGCCGTGGGTATTACGTACCTATAATTAGATTTACGTTTTGAAGTATATTCGTGCAAAACCTGTTTGTTATCTTGCTGCGTGCTTTTATCTATTTTTAGAAAGATTATCTCCAAGAGATTTAATATATAATTAACAGCAGCACGTTAGATTGCCTGTTACGACCACTATAGTTTGCGTACTGCTTTCGCAACTATTATGCCTATTCTTTAAATCAAGATTGCGAGCTGGAAGTAAAAACCAATCCCATTGTATTTAACCAGTCGTCGAACAACATAACAAAACTACCGCTGTTATGTTGTTCGACGACTGGTTGAATACAATGGGATTGGTGTTTACTTCAAGCTCGCAAACTTGATTTAAAGAACTGTTACCACCACCCGCGCAATCATTTATTGTTTAAATTGTATTGACTATGCCTATTGTTGAGCGCACGAGAATGTTTGACTGATGTAGCACAAATAAAGTAATTAGTTTCAGTGAATCTGTATTGTGATAATTTAAAATGTCAAAATGACGTACGCTTTGCTTTTGTTTGCGCATTTTACTGGCTATCCCTTGGTGAAATGGTATAGACTAGCTTTAAAAAAATGTAGACACCTTACATGTTTATCAAGCCCTTTCAAAAAGAAAGATAGGGACGAGGTTGCGGCTGCGTGGCCGTCTAAACTAGGTCACTATTTTATCGCTTGAGTATTATCATAGACACTTGTGTGTTCATATTGAGTAGTTGAACGATAAGCATTCTTTATAACTAGTTAGGTAGGGATGCCGTTCTTCAATCTTCTGAACGCCAGAATGACCAATGAGGTTTGCCTTTGACGGTAACGATTGGAGTAACTTATTTATTTTTTTCAAAAATAAGTGACGGGATTGTATTCCTCTAATTTTGGCTAGGTTGGAGGTAATTTTGTGGTCCAAACTGTTTGTGGTCTACTGTCCAACTAACGGCCTAGCCTCGAAAACTGCATACTTTAGACTGCCAAAATACACTAAAACGCGCATGATGATCATTAACTAGATCGGTTACATTATCATTGGAACTAAATGATCCTGAAGTTGAATCCTTGTTGAGTGAATTATTACTATTATTTATGTGTGGCTTATGAAGGCAAACCGATCTAGTAGAAGAATTGCATTTGTTACTTTATGCTATGTTTATTTTGTACTGATCACTTTAAAAGTATATACATTTATATTCAACAGAAAACTGTACATGTTGCTTATTACATTCTTCTATAACTAAAATGAAGTCATTCTAGTTAAACGAGTAAGGTGTATTTCCAAAATATCGCTTAAATTACACTGTAATAGACACGGAATTATCACGTGCAATTTGAACATTCCTTGAATTTCAGATTAAAATTTTGCAACAAAAATCAATATTTTTCAAGTAAAAAATTATTTATTGCGTGGGAGGATTGCAAAATTATTTGAATTATGTTTGTAAACTTGATATGGACACAAAACAATCTTATTTGACTATTTCTACAACATAGTTAAAGCACTACAAGTCATATATGAGGAAGCGGTTCCAAATTCCACGGTTATGGTCAGGACACAATAGAAAACTATCTCAGAAGGATCTAGCAACCGTGTATATATAAGGTATTAAGAATTAGATATGCATACCTTACCCATAGTTGGCAGGTATGTGTTGAACAGCTGGAATTTCTACTGCAAACTTTCTTTGCAGTAGCAACGTAAAAAATCAATGGACAGTAACAATAAAACGCATATGCGCAAATATTAATGAACCGTGAATATATGATTGTTACAAATCTAGTCTGCTAATTTTGTCATGCAGAAAATTAAATGAAATTCTGGCCTATGAAATTCTCAAAAATGTACCATGCGAAAAAGCTGACAAGGCCAAACCCAACATTACTGCTAAAAATCGAAATCAATTAACTTGATCTATATTCAGTCAGGAAATATGCTACACGTATCTGGCTCATATAGTCGAAATTGTGAAATTAATTGAAAAAAATAAAGTTTATGTAAGATCTAAACTATTTTCACTAATATGTCAAATATTTATGAAATTCTCCCTTCGTGTAAAAGTTTGTTTTTTTAAATATTATGTTCTTCATCATGAAATATTTTCAAAAGATTTAATTTGAATTTTAATATCTTACAGAAATCGACATTTAGACGTTATCCTGAGCCAATAGAGGCCTTACTTTAATTTATTGTGCTTTTCCAATACAATATTTAATACGAACTGTTGTATGTGTAAAACGGTTATAACACATGCATATATGGGCTGAAAGATTCTTTTTACCGGTAGGTGAGCCTACGTAAGGCTATTGTGTAAAGTAAACAAATGATGATTTTTCTTGTTTAAAATCAGCATTCATTCTAACGTTGTTCTATTTTTCATTTTTAGTTTAACGAAAATGAACCCTTATTTTAATTGTTGCGGGTTATGTAGTTACAGTGAAGGCGAAGGGATTTCAAAATTTTAAATAACACTAAAATCTTGTATTTGGTCAACCTTGTGAGTAATTAGGAGATATATTTTAATTGGGTTCTCTCATAAAGGAACAATAAATGTTAAAGTTCAGTTTACCTTGTAATTCGTGCGGAAGAGTTGTTTATTCAAGTATGTATTAGGTGTTGCGAACCTAGTAACAAATTAGTTCAGTTGTGACCAGAAGGATAAACCAACTGGTCACAATTGAACTAATTTGTTACTAGGTTCGCAACACCTAATACATACTTGAATATATATTAGGTCTTCGCAACAAACAGTATTTAAGAGTTGTTTATTGTTTGATAAAATAATCAAACACACAGTAAAGAAATACCTAAATACACACATAAATACATATTAGTCGACTTACTGATGATGACTATGAACAACATTATAGTTATGTAAGTATGTATTAGGTGTTGCGAACCTAGTAACAAATTACTTCAGTTGTGACCAGAAGAATAAACCAAAGACGGTATGAACGGAAAGTATAATCTCATGCACATTCGTTTCGTGCTTACTGGCGACTCATCAGTAGGAGGCGGTATTACGCCCTATAACCACTATATATTTAGTCGAAGAATGTGGAATAATAGGACGGTACCGTCCGAATATATGGTTCTTATTATGTATTTATCAAGAAGAGGCCCTTAGGTCACTACCATAAGGGGGTCTCTTGGATGCCAGGCCTGGAAAATCCATATATGCGGAATGATCATCTATCTTGGAGTGCGCAATATGGACGAAACATGTTTACTTGATAATTTTCATCTTCTATCGTATGCACTATTTAATATCTATAGACATAATATATATATATATATATATATATATATATATATATATATATATATATATATATATATATATAATAATAAAATCAATGCATCAAACTTGATTTGTCATATAGATATTTAGTTAAAGTAAAATTTGGATTTGGTTATATATATATATATATATATATATATATATATATATATATATATATATATATATATATATATATACGTTTTTACGTTAACTGCGGCTGACTCCTTTTGGAGGATAAGCCGGCTCCATTGATATTCATGGAGTTTCTTGGGAATTTGGTACAAGTGGTGTCCCCTCACCACTCGGCTTTTTGATCGAGGACGCACCTCTAGCCTTTGCACATCCAAGCGCAGTCTGCAAGGCAGCAGTAAGTTGCATGGTTGCCGGTGGCTGTTGAGAGCTCATTCGCCATTCGGAAGTACGTGGTACTGTCCAGGAGTCCATGTAATCCTGTGGCTGTTGAACCCTTTTGTGGCGGGGAACACACGCCGAGTCATGGTGCCGTCGTCGGGCTCATGTGGTATTTTATAGGAGATCCGATTGCCGGTCGGAAATCCACCACGCCCTGGTGACACCACCGCCATAGCCCCGTTAGCCCATGTACGATCGACCATCGAGACATGGTTGACACCGTCGTACCACGTTGAGGAGGGGATGGACTTTACGACGGGATAT